>CAUYLG010058579.1:0-291677 GCA_963573385.1 Cacajao melanocephalus
TTCAGCATTTGCATAGCATTTCACAGACTTAAATGAAATATTGGTTGGCTGTTTGTTTGTTATTTTCTTCCCTTATTCCTTCCTGTCTCTGTTGTTAAGTATAATTATCGGCATAAAAGAGGTTTTTAATACCTATTCCTACATTGTATTCTAGCTTGGGCAATAGAGCAAGAATTCTGTTATCTCTCCCCCTTTTTTCTTTCTTCTTCTTTCTTTCTCTCATTAAAAAAATAAATAAATAAAAAAGAAACTTGGAACGAATTTTTAAAAAAACTTCTTTGGATAAAACCCTAGATTTGTATACCAAGCAAAATGCTTTTTTATTTTTTTGGAAACACAGCTTTCAGTATGAAAAGATGTTTAAATATATGTGATCATGTATAAAAGTCTGAGAAATTAGGAATTAAGATTTTTTTTTCAAAAATACAATCATAAAATTTCTATGTATTATAAATTGTGGAAAAAAGAAGTCATACCTTGTTATCCTTGTTATAATAACCACCAAGAGTCTGGTGTATTCCTTGTATTCCAGGAGGTCCCTGTAGTATAAACAAATCAAAGAGAAATAACGTACACATTTACCAAAACAATGCATATTTAAATAATATACCTAAGAACTCTTGAAATTATATAGTGAAGAAAAAGGAAGTGTCTGTTTGGTTAAATATTCTGGTTAATACAGAAATACATGGACACTAACTTATTATCAGGCTTATAAGATATTTCTAGGTTAAATGCATCATGAATCCAAAAAGAGGTCCTAAGTGAGAGTGTGTAACATTTTATCAGAAGGTCAACCATCAGCATATTCTTCATTAAAAAAAATTATACCCATAAAACCCTCCCAGAGAAGAGGTTGTAACTCTTCAGTTTATTTTTGGCACTTTTCACAGGACTTTGATCAATGTACTATAGAACTGCGTGTTCCCACATGTTATTAACTTAGTAAATGTGGGAAAAGTGTTTTTCTATTGCTTTGCTTTTTGGAATTAGTTGTATGAAAATGGGACTTTTGGGCCAGAAAAAGATGTCTGCTATAAAACCTCAGACTTAAGAAATTTAAATATTGGTAGTTTTCAGTTGTCCTGGAAGTAATTCAGTAAGCACTATGCTTCTCTTGGAATGGATAGGAAAGAAGCAAAGACATCTGGCTGTCCCTAAAGCTTCTAGGAAGAAAGAAAGAGAAGACTTTTCTAGGTTTTTCAGGGATTACATTTTGGGTGAGGGCCATAAAAAACACGAAGATTAGCATTGTTTTAGATTAAGTAATTCAAGTCAAATCGGTTCAATTATCTCAGAAAAGAGATTGCAGGGAGATTGCATATTTTATCCAGATTTCAAAAGTTAGGAAGAGAGAAAGTATTATAGAAGCGAAGTTCTTAACATGTTACCTCAGAAGATAAGACACAGAAGGAGGATAATTAGGCAAAATCAAACAGCATCATTATACAAAGATTGTTATTTTTTAAAGAGAATGAAAGCTTCGAAAAGTGGAGAAAAAATTTAAGAAGGAATTGTTAGCTGCATTCACTGATACAGGTAACAACTTAGGTATACAGAATAGATTAATGTTGGTTAACATTTACACCAGGTGTTTCTTATGAGGAGCTTGTGACTGAAGATCTCCACTAATATAAAACTTTGCATTGTGTCACTAAACATAAAGGGCACAAGAATGAGGTGATGGATACTTAGAAACAGGCTGATATAATTCTTGAGAAAATAATGGGCCTCATGAGTAATGGCGTTGCGTATGATTGGGAAGACAAACGATGCTGTTATCCTACTGAAACAATAACGGAGCTGTTGTCAGAAGAGAATTCTCATGGCATTACATATATTTTATGTAACTTTTCACCAGCTAGCATTGTGTGAAGAATTCTAGGTCAGTCAGAGGAAGTAATGAGGAAAGCAATCATTGAGTGTGTGTGGGGAGGGGGTTATTACACAAAGTTTCTAGCCAAGAACATGCAAGTTAAAATCCTATTCTTGAAAGTCAGGAGACATGAGGTTCCATACATATTGATCCTTTTGCAAATGTATAATAAGGCAAGGAGGAATTTTAGACACTATATATAGTAGCATTAACAGGTGGCTTAGAGGTATATGTACAGCAGGCATTCAGTGAATGTGTGTTGATGACAAGGCTGATTAAATCAAAGAACAGTGATGAGGTAAGTAAATTTAACTTCATACATATTCTAGTTAAAAGAGAGTCTTAATTATTATGGCTCTTAAATATAGCAGAACAATTAATAATGCAGTCTCCCAAATAGAGCAGCAGAATCCGTCAAATAATAATAGCAAACTTTTTTTGTTGTTGTTTTTTTCAGACAGAGTCTGACTCTGTCGCCCAGGTTGGAGTATAGTGGCACAATCCCAGCTCACTGCCACCTCTGTCTCCCAGGTTCATGCGATTCTTGTGCCTCAGCCTTCCGAGTAGCTGGGACTACAGGCACGTGCTATCATACCTGGCTAATTTTTGTATTTTTAGTAGAGGTAGGGTTTTACCATTTGGTCAGGCTGGTCTCAAACTCCTGAACACAAGTGATCCACCTGCCTTGGCCTCCCAAAGTGCTGGGATTACAGGCGTGAGTCACTGGAGCCAGGCAATAGCAAACATTCATATAGTGCTTATTATGTGCCAAGCATTATAGCAGGAGTTAACTTATTTAGTCCCTACGATGACACATGGGGAATGTCCCCTCATTCTTTCCGATTCAAAGATAAAGAAAATGAGGGATGGAAATGTTTAACTGGTCCAAGGTCACAGCACTGGTAAGTGGCAGAGCTAATGCTTAATATCAGCATTAGGCCCAGAGCCAGCTCTTGTCTACTCTATCATCTTCATTTAAAGGCAAACTTGGCCAAAAATCACTTTTGCAGTAATTTTCTTATCATGATGATGTGTATGCCCTAGAGAATACTGGGTGATCACTTTTCTATGTTCTATTTACCTTACTGAAATTGAAAAAAAAATCAACAAAACATGTATGTAGCACTGCTGCCAGGTACTTCACTGTGCTTGGTGCAAGAGGTGAGAACATGAGCACTTTACCTTTAGCTGTACCCCTACCATGTAGTAGACAGAGGCCCCTTTATCTCCTCCTTGTGTCTCCCATCTGTGTTCATACAGTCTCAACCCATGTTAGGGAGATTATTTCTGAATATTACAAAACATTTCTCCTAGTCTGTGACTGTATTCAAATGCATTCTTTCTTTCTTTGTATAGGTTGGAGAGCAGGTAGTCTGAGATATAAGAAGTGTAAATCCTCTAAAAGGGTTCTGGGAGGCAGTAAGGAAAAGAAACTGGAAAACAAATGTGTGGTGGGGTTTGCATGGCATAAAACAAGTAGCAGTGTAAACGAGAATAGTAGAAACAATAGAATGATAATGACTTGTAAAAAATTGGGTGAAATGGGATATGATCCTTTACAGACTGGTCATCTGCCCACAGAGGATAGCTGTATTTCAAAAGTGCAGTATATACTTCTCATTCAGGATCCTGATCTGGCTGCTGCTGAGCTTACCACTAGGGGTAAGGTGGGAGACTATGTGTGGCTCAGTGCAGCTGCTCCCTCTAAAAACAAAGGCAAGGGCACAACTCACTAAAAAACAATGCCAAGAGCCATGAGGCTATAGAAAAGGTTGAACATTATTATTCAAATATCCACAAGATTAATAAACCATTAAAAATTACTTGCACATTTTCATATGTTCTGTTTTTGTCACAAAATGTCGTATCTTCAAAGCAGTACTTGAAGTGGGTTTGATCTAAAGTTTCAGATCAAAAGGGAGGCCAGCTACTTAATTCTCATGATGAGCATTTATGATGACATTTTCTTTCTTACTTTTCTAGTCACTGGGATGTTTGGGTACCACAAATTCCAAGTCTAATGTAACAGAAATTTACAGCCAACAGTCTACCCCGCAGGCAATACAAACTCTCCCAGCTGGCTGAAGGAACCCTACAGAGACTGAAAAGAGGCACCAATTAGAGTCTTCTGGAAGTCCCCCTCTACTCTGACTATAGTCAGTGAGGCAGTATCTCACTTAGTTGCTCTAAAGCTGTCAAAGATAGTGGCCATAGATAAGCTCCATGCATTTAAATTGCAAACACAATTCTGTTTACAACTGGAAAACAATATAGACCTTGAGGTTTTGGAATTGGTGGCTGTCCTACAGCCATATCCCAAGAGCTGTGCTATTTTTCTATCTTCTATTCTGGTATGAAACATGGCTGGAGAAGATCCAAGGAGTTATTTGTTTCCAAGTTCAGCTAGAGTTGTCTGTCTTGCAGACTATCAATCAACTCTGAGAAAGAAGTTAGAGACTTGTGGTAAGTGACAGATCTCTTTGCATGACATGGTGTTAGTAGATGCTCTAGGGCACTTGATAAAACACTTTCTCTGAGGTTTGCATTTACGAGGACCCATCAAAAAGACACTTAGATGAACTGAGGCTCAGTGGTAAAGGTAGGCCAACTGCAGAGGGTGTGTCAGCCTTGGCTAATGCTCTTAGGAGCTCTACTAAGAAAAGTGGTTGAAGGTTTATGGAAAGAAAAAATGGCCCAATATCTTGCTCATAACAGTGACCTACAACATGGTTATACACAAGTCATGGCTATACAATATCTATGTTTTATGGAGCTTTGTTTACTCTATTTCTATGGGATTGGGAGATATAGGATATCTGGATTAATGTGGTAAGTACACAGTTACAGAGCAGCTAAAAAATGCTAATGAACTCCAGGGAGACACAACGTTCAGAACCCAACTGTATTGATTCATAATTATCTGAGAGGCCTATAAACCTAGTGTGGATAGAGATCCTGATGTCATTTCTTACTGCAAAGAACTACAGCAAGTGTGATAAAGTGAATTAAAGCTATATTCAATTTGGAAAATATGTACTCTCAGCAATAGTTCTAGCAGCTTTTAAATAGTTTTTGGCTTAAATCTTGCTGGAGGTGGAAAACAAATACCATGATGTCTGCCACCGGACTTGTCAGACGCACAGTGTAAAAATAATGAGCTATTTGCATGATCATTCCCTTAGTAGATTTCAGTTTTGGCTGCACATTCGTAAAGTTTAAAAGTTAGGAACAGTTCTCTGTTAAAACCATAGTCCTTAGCCCTAGTCCTAGCTGCATTTTCACTTTTTAGCAAATTTACCCAGTATGTTTAGCTTAAGGAGCCATATTTTTGCCTTTTCTTCCCTCGCTGTTATTTGCCATGAGCTGCCTGTGCAAGTCAGAGCTTGAGCCTTCTGATTCAGCTTCAGCACACCCTGCACATTGTGCGTCAGGGTCTCTGTGGCTCCTTAGTCAACTCCCCTGCTCACTCTCTGATCCTTACTCCTGAACTATTTTCCTTTCTGCCTTTTCTCTAAAAATACCCTGCAGCTCTTCATCTCTGTTGACTGGTCTCCTTGAGCCATCCAGATGCCACTTAAGCACCAAAGCTCTTCTATCTCCTGTTGGAAACTTTTTTCAGGATAAAAATACATATTTTCTGGTTACATACAACTGCTTTTGACCCTGTGGGTTTTCAAATAAATTCAAGAACAATCTTTGAAATACCAGAAACTTCTGTGAAGGAAGTTGTACTACCCAATTCTCTTCAAAAGTGCTAAAAAGTAGCTTTTCTATAAGAACAGATAGAATGCTTGTTGGACAGTCCTTTGGACTAATTTGCAAGAAACCTTTCTGATGTTCTAATGGCTTGTAAAAAAAAAAAGTAGAGATCAGTAGTTATTTTTCTCTTTGTATTAAAAAAGAAGTCATTAGGAAGCCTGAATTCAGACATAGGAATGGTGAGATGAAGCAATAATAATGGTTGGAAAAGGTAATGTCAAATGAGTTTTTCTCTCTTTTATGTTTCCCTCTATGACACATTATATATAACTTATTAATGCACATTTACATTGAGTATAGTGGCTTATGTACATGTTTGTATTTTGTTGTGACAAAGACTTTGTGAAGGCAAGGAGTTTTGATCCTATTAAACTCAGCACAATACTGTCTGCGGTATCTCTCTCCCATCCTCAGCACCAAATGTTTGTTAAATTCAGTAGAGTCATTGCTTTTAAAAGAAAAACTCTGTGGAGAAAGCCAATTTTTTGCTTGTTGGTTTTGGTTTTAGGTAGAAATGGTATCAGACAGAGCAAAGGGCTTGCTGCTTCCAAATTTATAGAAGACAAGACCAACATATTTAGATTAACCTTAGAATGTGGCTAGTTAATTGAAAGCATAGCTATAGTGAGCTCCAGTTAAGTAGAAAAGAGCTCATGGATGGATTTTTGGACTTGAATTACAACATATAATGTTGTACAGTAACTCTGAGGAAAAAAATCAATAATGTTCTTTAGATAGAAAATATTTGAGAACTCAATTTCTTTTTTTTTTTTAATCACACATCCTTTTCTTTGTCTTAATATTTGCTCAAAATAAAATTTTTTTCAGTGTCTCTTGGGGTTTAATTACATAAATTAAATAGTTAAAATTGTAAAAATTCATTGCAATGGATTTTTTTTCTGAGAATGCTTCTGCTACAAATTTTTAGTAATGAAAGGGATGCCAATACCTCCTCCCCACCAAAAAACAAAACACCAAAAACAAACAAACAAAATAACAATTACTAGAAACTCCTGAAGTATAAAATGTGATTCCTAAAGCCAAGAGCAGATTCAGTGAGTGTTTATATTATTTGTAATTTCAATATAGAGACCTCAAACTCTCATACTTGGGATTAAATTGGCCACCCTAGGGAACAAGGGCCAGATATAAACAAAATTTAAAGATTCCTTGGAGGAGCTCTTTTTCCTTCAAATATCTTGCCTACTCTCCAGGTTATGCCCAAAATGTCTTAAAGTCTTATTTTTTTTGGTGTTAGGTTGTATTGCCAGATCAAATGCAAATGTTCCTGGGAGATGTAATACTAACCGTTCATGTTTTCACAGCTCTGGATAATTCTAAAAGTAATTTAACTTATATTTTCTTGGGTGGTAGGGTAATGTGACTGTAAAATGCATTATCTTATTTGATTCTCATAATAACCAAGTAAAGTGGGCATTATTATATTTTCTATTTAACAGATGGACAAACCAAGAGATTTTTCTCCAAACCCCACAAATGGTAGAACAAAGTCCAAAATCACTCCATTCTAATAGATTCATGTGAACTGTTCATTACATATTTCCCAAGAGCAAGGTGGGTAGGACAGAAAAAGAAGAATAATAAATAAAGGGATGGCCCTTGGGGGCTAGGGACAGAAGAAGACAGCACCAAGGAGGAAAGGGTGGCGAGGACTCTGCAGACTGCGTCTCTGCCTCCACCATCATTAGGCTGAGGGATCTCACTTTATGGAAAGAGGCTCTGAGAAATGAAGTTACTTCTTGTGAGCCAAGTCTCTAGGTTAACTTGGTTTGTAAGTGGTGGGGACTCAAATGGAAATAAGGTCATAGAAAATTCGTGTTTCAGTGCTAATTCGATGGACATGTTTCATTCATTGGTCAATACAAAAGAATATAGTTATGAAACTTGAATGCTCTCAATTTTAAAATAGATGTTTTCAAGTATGTTTGTTCACATTGAAAATAGAATCTAATGAGTTTTTCCAGATGATGAATATGTATATGCATATATTTAGGCCAACATTCTTAGATGGATGAAGTTTCTTTACAAAGACTGTAACAGAGGAAAATAGAAAGGAGGGGAGCAAAGCAGATGGAAGAAAAATTTACAAGCAGGTGATAACAAAAGAGAAAAAAGAAAGGAGAGGAGCAAAGCAGATAGAAGAAAAATTTACAAGCAGGTGATAATAAAAGAGGAAAAATATCAACCCTTTTGCCTTAGAAATGGTAGGTCCTAAATCTGAGAGAAAAAGACAAAAATAATGAGAAGACAGCAAATAATGATTAAATGAGGATGATAACAAAAATATTAATAAATAATAGTTACCCTTTGAAAATGACAACTGTGTGATAGGTACATACATTATTGCATTTAGCTCTTACAACAATCCAGTGAAGTGGTGTTTTTCTTATTTTACATGTAACAAAAGACTACATATCTGACTCAAGGTCATATAACTAGTAGACAAGAGTTAGGTTTCAACTCAGATCTGTCTAACCCTACAGCCTTGATCTTTTAACTCTTTCCCTTAAACCACCTCACAGTGAGAAGGATGATAGGAAAATAAAATATCAGTCATATTAAAGCTTGTTTTTAAAAAATCAAGAAGGGCATTGTGTGGTGAAACATCACAGGATTAATAAGATACACAATACTAAGGGTCAAGCAAAGAGAAGTCGAGACTTGGTGTAGATATGCCTTTTGAAAGGGCCAGGCACTGTGGCTCACACTGGTAACCCTAACACTTTGGGAGGCTGAGGCGGGCAGATTGCCTGAGCTCAGGAGTTCGAGACCAGCCTGGGCAACATGGTGAAACCCCGTCTCTACTAAAATACAAAAAAATTAGCAGGGCATGGTGGTGTGCACCTGTAGTCCCAGCTACTCAGGAGGCTGAGACAGGAGAATTGCTTGAACCAGGGAGGCAGAGGTTGCAGTGAGCCGAGATCACACCACTGCACTCAGCTGCACTGAGCAGCAGAGCAAGACTCCATTTACAAAGAAAAAGAAAAAAAAGAAAGAAACACTTGGATGACAAGAAGAGTCAAGAGGAAAGTGGCCAGAATGGGAGGAGGGAAGGATAAGAGATAAGAGAGAGAAACAACATGGAGACACAGGGAAGTTCAAAACCATGGAGGGCTCCTATTAGAGAGCAGGAGAAAGAAACGAGCACAGTTAGGCTGAGAAGGAAAAGGAAGAAAGTAAGCAAGCTCAACTAGCATCTTAAATAACTTTTGAGGTTTCAATAACACCAAATGAAGAGTAAGGAGCTAAGGCACTTATAAGATAGTGGAAGAAAAGGAAAAACAAATATAGTCAAAAGAGGTGAGATAAAATACTAGCTAATCAAGAGAGTATATTGTTTGGGGATGATTTTGGTGTACAGAAACTCCAATGAGCATGAAATTGCAGTGGAGAACAGTTGTGGGAAAGTTGTCACACTCACAGAAAATGAAATATCCTTCACTTAAGACTACAATAGTGCCATTGTATTCTGTTGTGGAGGAGAGAGATTGTGTATTAGCATTGCAGGAGTCTGAAGAATTTAAGTGATATAATACAACGGTTTAAGCATTTATCAAGGACATCTTTTGTGAATCTCCCCTACAAAAGATAATAGTTTAGTTGGAAGCTGGCAGTGACATGCTTATTCTTGGTGAATGTCTGAAAACTCTGAGCAGTGCTGTGATTCATGATCTTCTCTTGTCTCAGCTAGTTTTTCCCCCAGTTTGGCATATACTGGCACCATACCCTGAAAGATCTATAGCTCCTAAGTGTCTCAGTCTAAGATATTGCTAGCATCCCTGGTTCACAAGTTCAGAGGCAGTGCGATTAACAGGTGAAGGATTGTGGCAAAGGCAGCTCTGGATCTTGAATGAGAATTTTTCACATCTGCCACTTTGGACATTTTTCAAACTCGTTCCCCCGTGTATTCCAGGAAAGTGCTCACTTGAGCTGGGCTTGTCTGCTTCTGGCCTGCATACTGAGCTGTGTAATTGAGGGAACTCAAGCATAGGCCGTTTATGGTTGTATGAATAAGCAAAATACTCAATATGTGATCTGATTGTTTTCCAAAATTGCACAGTCCCTGGTTTCACTTGTCATTTTGGAACAGAAGTGGGAGAATGAGACTGTGACAGTGAACGCATTCAATGAGTATAATTAACCCATTTCATAAAAGCAGATTTTCTAAATTATGCTAGGAAGCATGTAGGTTTTTTAACACTTTGTTTTCCAAGGCAGAAAAAAAATATCAACCTAATTGGTGTAAAGCCCACTGCCTTACTGATACAGTGGGACATTTTGACTGATTTCCACAGCATGATAGTTAGAAAAAAAAAAAAGATTCCTACTCTAATGCTGCCATTCTGCTTATCCATCCATAAAATGTTTCATACTCATCTCTCTCCAGTATGTCCCGAAAAAGGAAAAATATTATTTGTCAGTGTCCTCCAATATAAGGAGCAGCAGGAATCTTTAGAGTGCCTTGCCACCCACAGATGCAACACCGATGACCCAGCACAAGGTGATAAAAGCCACAGGGGCATGAAAACTAGCAGGGAGGGGAATGTGTGAAACAAATTATTTGTATCCAGTGTTGTCTTCAAAAGATCACCACCAAAAAAAAAAAAACCTTACCTTAGGAACAACTCTGCCTCCACTCCCTTGTCTGTCCTCAGGAAGTTTTCAATATGCCACTGCAATCTGGAGGAAAGTTGGCTTACATGGACCCCACAGGCAGCCTTCACCTATGAATGCTTTGGGTTTTCCTTTACTGTAATTAAGTGATAACGTTCATTCTCTTTAAAAGTGTCAGTAGAATAACAACTCTTCCTGAGTAGAGAAAATGCAGTTTCCAAGGCACACTGCTGGGACTTACGATAACCAGGCTGATGGCACTGGCTTATACACTGCCAAGTTACATAGAGGCCAAGGGCATGTGCATAACTTGAATACCTGGGGACATTCTGGACAGCTCTGGAATAATTGGGTGATTGTGGTCTTCACTTTCAATTCAAATGTGTGATGTTAAAGTTTCTCCCTGATCTATAGGTTGTACTAATGATAAATCTACAAATGACAATTCTTGGCTCAACTGAACCCCCATGGTTATAGAGATTGTGCTCAGGAAAGTTCTAAAAAAAATAGTTAATAATTTTAGTTTTAAAACATGTGGCCCCATTCCACAAAGGATTTCAGTCAAAGGAGAAGATACTGATGATATCAGCCAGTGAAGAAGTAATCAGTGATATTAACTGTTACTAATCCTATAGAATGGTTTTCCTGTTTCTTAAAATAAATTTGAACTATTTTAAGCATGCTGAAAAGCTTAGAAAACAATATAAATTCCATTGAGCCCACAATCCTATGTTGTCAAATATTAACAATTTTGCCATATTTGCTTCAGGTCTTTTTACTTTTTAATGAATTCATTACAAACATAGCTGAAGACTCTTCGAATCTTATTTTCTGCCAACTTTTCTTCCATGTTTTAGGTCCCCTAGACAATGCTGAAAACTTGTTGCTTCTCTAGTTGTATAAATCCCTTCAGTCTTTCCTTTGATAATACTAAGTTATAGTTACTGATGTGCAGAGAAAACTGACCGCACAAATTGGGCTGAGTCCCTTATTCATTAGGATCCAGAATTTTCTTATTATTAAAATGAAGATAATCTTTTCTTGCCTACCTCACAAAGTCATACAGCAGTAAAATTAGGTACAGTATGGAGATCCTCTTGGAAACTATGTCATTAAATGCAGACTATAAGATTATTTAGGAAACAAGTCTCCCTTTCTGAAAATTAAGGTTCTAATAAATCTGATTGGGCTTTGACTTCTCAAACCTTAATGTGAGAAATGATATTTAATCCATGCAGTATCACAACTCATTACAAGTTTGCTGACCACAGATCAAGGTCTCATCTTTGCTGTAAATTACATATGTCAGTCCAGATGTCTTAAGAGTTGGTTTTGAGAACATAATACAAGATGAACAAGTAGTCAGTGGCTGTACAACTATTCTTTTCTACCATAATGTTACCACGATTAGTAAAAAACATAGGAGGTCAGAAAGTGACAAATAATGTCCCACTACTGCTGTCCATAGGGAGACAAAAAGAGAAATAATTAGAAAATCAAACCCAAGAGCTAGTTTTCAAAATCTCAACCTGATACCCCCAGCTGCCTCACATGCATGTCTACATATTCTGTGGTGACACTGAAATTTTAGCAATGTTGACAACAGCTGTTTTGTCTAGGACAATTACCCCCATGAGGGACAAGTGGCAATAAATATGATTAACTAGCCATGTCTCCATTTTACAGGTCTTATGTGTCTATATTTTTAAATCTGAAAAAGTGTCATCTTACTTTTTTTAAGAAATGAAATTGCTATTCCCATTGACTCAAATAAATGATTAGTTTCATTTCTCTGAAGATATTACATTGCACAGACTTTAGTCATTTAATACACAGAAAAGATTGCAGTTCTCTTGCTGAAAGGAAAACTGAGAAACATGACAAAGCCCTGATCAGTTCAAGGCTTCTTGAAGGGATGTTAAGAATTTGAAATGGATTCCCATTGACACATGATGAGCTTGAAGATGCATGTAGTCATATTCAAGGTATTTTGAGGGTATTTTAACAAGTTAATCAAATGTTTCATTGAGACAGTTTTTGTCACCTGCTTTATTCAGCAGTTCAAAAATGTGTTTTGGAACACTAAATTGTTTTAGAGGTGGATCTTGCTATATGCTGGAAATAATAACCTTGCACTTTCAGTTTTCAGTGCATAGTAAATAAAGTTGGAGACAAAGATACACAAGTTGAGAATAACGATGGATAACAGGGCACAAATGCAGGAAGGCATTTAGTTCTATGGCGTTTTGAGGGCATGTATTTTCGTTGCCACAACTGTTTAACTGAGTCAACCTATAGCCTATCAGAAAGGAAACATCAGATTAACTGTGGGTAACCAGAAAAGACTGACTTAGATGTGATAAATTCTCCATCTCTAATGACCATGTGATATCCAGTGGATTCAGTCAAGACTGAAATTAAATGGGCTATAATTAAACCTTTGTCAATTCTCTTGTTTTCTCTCAGCAAATAAGTCTATTCCCTGTCTATTCAAAGACTAAAGATATGGGCTTAAAATGATATTACCCTCAGATTAATTTATTTCAATCAGTAGGAACAGTAATTTCATCACATAAAAAAATCAAACCGTTGCAGATAAACACTCTCTCTCTCTCTCTCTCTCTCTCTCTCTCTCTCTCTCTTACAAAAGGGAGATGTAACTGGTTGATTATTTCATGTCTCCTTGTACCTCTCTACTGTCTCTCTTCTCATCTATTCTTATAAGGCCCTATGTGATGAAGCCATTCAGCTCCCAGATCTTTTCTGGCACTATTCTTTTCTTAGCTCCTTTATGTTTATTGAATATATCAAGACTTTCCCGACCTGAAGTCCTTTGCATGTTCTGATATTTCTGTTAGGAAAGTTCTTGCTCTGGCCCTCACATGGCCAGCTCCTTCTCAAGGAATGTCATCTGCTCAGAGACACCTCCCTAGACCATCTCAATGAGATGGTAATGAGAAAAACACCTCTTCCTTCCAAATCATTATCACATTATCCAGTTTATTCCCCCCATAGCACATCACTGTAAGCCAAAATTGTTTTGTCTATTCATTTAACTGCTTATTAACCATTGCTGTACTGCCCCATGACAGAGAGTAAGTTATAAAGAAAGGTAGAGACCTTGTCTGTAGTTTGTTAATTCTTTGTGTTTTTAACCACTGTATATTCAATGTTTGTAATAGTGATTAACATATGGTAGATAGCCTATAAGTATTTATTAAATGAATTAAATTTTACACTCTAAATTTACTCTTTTAACTATGCAAACTGATGTATAATTATAACATTCAGGACTGTGCAATGATTCATGCTTTAAAGGTAGAAGAAGTTCTTCTACATTGAAGTTAAAATTAAAATAGAAACATGAGTGTACATGTTTTAAAACAAACTGCTGTTTTAGAAAAACAATACATTTTATTGCAGTAAGCTCCCACTAAATTAATGCCACAGAGTTTTATTGGTATTTTACAATAGAACGACATTTTAGAGATCCACGAAGTAAGCACGAATTTTCACCTCAAAAGAGCATCAAGTTGACATTGAAAATGACTGCTGATGAAATAGCATTTACATTTAAATTTCAAAGTAAGTATAAATGCAACAAAATCCTGAAAATAATTTTTTAAAAAATCATATAGATTTATAGTAAGCTTCAAACAACGAAAAATTTCCACTACCGTGACATCCTTCAAAGAGCTATTGTCTTTCTTTGCCTAGAGCTTTCCAGATGGAAACGGTAGATGGAGCTGCTGCCCCATGTTACAAATTTTTTGAATTTGTTTTCAACCTAAATTGCTATGCACACAAATGTGACAAATTGAGCTCACCGCTCAATTCTCATACAGCAATAATGAAACAATGCATAAAAACAATACCAGAAGAAAAAAATGAAAGAAAATAAAAAGCTTTGCCTGTAACAGAAATAATAACATATTTTAAAATTAATATGGCTTTTAATAAATGCTTTTTCCAATAATGATGAATGAGAAGTAAAGTTAATGTCAAATGGGTGGGCTAATACCTACTTCCTTTAATGGCTCATTAGTTAAATTCTCCTGCTTTCTCTCCTGCTCTGCCTCATTTCCAGCTGCTTTCCTCTCTTTTCTAAAGAAACTAAAAACCAGAATACTTTGAAATAAACGAAGGCATTCCAAGTCTCATTATCATAACATAAGTCCATTACTTTTCATTGCTTATGCTACTCAGATAACAGGAAGGCTTTTTAAAAAGACAAGCTTTTATTAGAGTGTGAGGAAGGGCAGTTGAGACTTAGAGAACATCACAACTAATAAAATGCAAAGCTCAGATAGTAAAGGAACAAGCCTCACAAGCAAGGAAGAGGCTGTAAATCTCCAGAGAAAAAAACATCACGGACTGTTTAGACCTGGTTGTTATTGTTACCTAATTGGGAATAACTTTTGGATCTCTTCATGAATGGACTTACGTATCTAGAATAAGTATGCCATATGCAAAGTGATCTTTTATTTCAGCAATTCATTGATAGACATTCAACTTTCTGTTAACTAGATTTTTGGAAAATTGGAAAGAGAAAAAAAGTGCTGGTCTAATTACTGATTCAAGGCAGTTTCTTCTATCTACAGTGGGAATGGGTGTTCAAAGTAGTAAGAGTGGAACTAAGTCACATTTAGATAGAGCTTTATATTTAGAAGGAAGTTCTTTCACATCCATGGCATTGGGGCCCTTCTAGCCATTGTGGGAAAAAGTAGATGAGATAGGTACTATTATTTCAAATGTACAGTAAAGAAAATGGGGACAAGGAAATATCAAGAAAATTGTTCCAGGACAGGCTAGTGAGGAGAAGGACTAATTTCCTCACTGCCATTCCTATACTATCCTATACCATCTCGCTGTCTGGAGTCAGGATAGTGCCATTCATTGCCATGGAAAAGTCAAACATTGTTCTAGGTGTGATGTTTGAGGAAGGCTGATCCTAGTTGAACTGTAAACTAGAAGCTTGTCTTTCACACCTGCAGTCTGGTAGAATAAAGATTTAGGGATCAGTTTCAATTCTGTCTTCCCTGCTTGTGCGATCTTGGGCAAATTACTTGACATTTCTAAGTATCATTTACCCCATTATAAAAAGAAGATAATTTCTACTTTTCAAGATAGTGGTAAGGATTCCCTGCCACTGGAAATGCAGTACTTAATTGCATATGGCATGATGCAAAGTGATGGTAATAAATTCTCCTGGTCTGATTCATCCCTCTCTCCTCTGAACCTGTTTCCCCAGGAGTTAGTGCTATTTCCTTCCCAAGGGAGATGACTAGCCCTCTCATACTGAAAAACTGCTTTCAGTCATAATCTTTATGTATTCAAAGGTATTATAAATCCAAGAGATCTCTACTTAATAGTTTCCCTCCAGTGAGGAATATTCGCTTAGGACAAGTCGGCAGAAGTTATTTGGGAGACTTTGGGAGCTTTTTCCTTTGTATAGGTAAGATCAGCCCTGCTTTTTAGAAAGAAATTGGACAAATACTTCACAAAAATATGTTGTGGCTAGCTCTGTTAACCAGGTTAGTCACTGCTCAATGACAAGCACTCCAATTGAGAATAGTTTTATTATATGCATATTGCATGTGTATAAATTTCATATAAGTAACCAGGCGTGGTGGCTTACGCCTGCAATCCCAGAACATTGGGAGGCCGAGGCAGGTGGATCACGAGGTCAGGAGTCTGAGACCAGCCTGGCCAACATGGTGAAACCCCATCTCTACTAAAAATACAAAAATTAGCTGGGCGTGGTGGCATGCTCCTGTAGTCCCAGCTACTCGGGAGCT
Source organism: Cacajao melanocephalus (assembly GCA_963573385.1). Lineage (NCBI taxonomy): Eukaryota > Metazoa > Chordata > Mammalia > Primates > Pitheciidae > Cacajao > Cacajao melanocephalus. Next base: position 16,069 of record CAUYLG010058579.1, read on the forward strand.
TGAGGCAGGAGAATTGCCTGAACTGGGAGTCGGAGGTTGCAGTGAGCCGAGATCACGCCACTGCACTTCAGCCTGGGACAGAGCGAGACTTCCTCTCAGGAAAAAAAAAATCAAATAAGTCTTAAAGTCTTTCTTAAAGACAGACACAGAAAGTTGGTATTGAATATGGGGAGCTAAATTGGAATAATATATTGACTTTCCATGAAACACTGATTCACAAAGATAATTTAATAATGTTAGTTTAATAAAACTACTTTTAGTAAATTTTCCATTATTAGAAATATTTTTTCCCTAAGGGATATAATGTCTCAGGGGACAAAAGGTTGTCCTCTTACACACACACACACACACACACACACACACACACACACACATACACTTAGCTAGCTATAGGAAAATTTTTGGTAAACAAGTTGTCTTTTTGGTATAAACATTTCCTAAGAAAGTGAGAATATACAAATTTGACTTCATAACAAATAAGTGAAAGGATTGGTTAAAACACTAATTATTTGAATTGCTTCAGGCCATCGGGGACTTTTCCTTTCAATTCAAGTTTCCTTTCAATTCAATTTCCTTTCAATTCAAGATTTTTCAAGTCTTCACTGACACTCCCCTAAATAACAACACTATGTTTGATTTAGGAAATATCTTAAACCACCGAAGGGAAGAACATTTTCTTATAAAGTATGCTGTTATAAAAAAAAATTCATGCCTCCTGGTAATTCCTATTCCTTTGTTCTTTGCAGACAATCACACTGACTAGAATAAAGTCTCCCTCCAACTTTCCCAAAGACTAATTGCTCAAACATAATGTTAAAATTATATGAAATATTCACTTATTTGAAGGATATTACATAGTATTTAATTGCTGTCTGATAAGAGAGATAAAATTAAAATTTTTAAAAAATATACTTCACATTGTCATAAAAACACATGCTTCAGGTTTCTCACATACTGGCCACTGGGGTGAGGCATACCCTAAGTCCAATAACAATTAGAAAAATTTTAGATCCTACCAACCCATCTCGTATTCTCTTCTTGCCTTCCTTCTTGCTATGAAGTAGGGCTCATGTCACAAAGCGTCCAATGTTGGAAAAGACAAATAAATGAAAAACAACAATGTTTTGATCTAAAAATGTCCAAAATTAAGGGGGAACATCTCTTAAGCTATTTGTAAATTGTAATAAAATACAAATAGCTCCCTGGGACATCCTAAGAGATAACAAATGCTCTGCTGATACTTTAAAAACAGTGAATAGTATGATAGCAGCAATGAATCTTGCTAACTCTCTCAACACCCCAACCCCAAGGTGCCCCTTGAGTGACTTATCAATGATGTCTGGCCATGGAACTCTCCAGCATAGGACTCTTCACACATTGTCCTCGCTTTGCAGGATTTGTGGAGCTTCACAAAAGGTTCACCAGGACCCTGCCTGCCCTAACTTTATGATAGCTGGCCTAGTACTGTGTTTCCACTGCCTGTGGCTGCTGGCCTGTCCCCACTCCCCAGAGGTTTAGCACTATAGGCATCTGTCCAGGATGCTTTCCTCTGCCAGCTGTACCTACCTTGCTTCCTCCTCCCCTTTTACATGCTTTACTGGGCAATCCACTTGAATTTTTACACTTCAAGTTTCCTTAGGAAACCACCCTAGCCACTGCATACTCTTTCTTGCTCACATTTTTGTGAACTAAACTTAACTCTCCTAGAAGGCAAAGGCAGTGTCTTACTCATTTTAAAACCCAGCTCCCAAAAGTGTGAGGCATATGGTAGGCCTTAAATGTTAGTGAAACTGTTGAATCATGTAAGTAAGATTTTCTTAGAGCTCATTTTCTCAAAATATTAGTTATTATGACCTTGAAAAGACTGATTTTGAAGAACTGTTCATTTCAAACCATTTGGGAAACAACAGTCCTCTTTCTAAAGTACATAATATTTAGAAGAATTAAATGTGAAGGTGGCACAGAAAAATGTGAGAGGCCAATTATTTTATCTTTCTTTTCTTCCTTTTTTTTTTTTGTTTTTTTTTGAGATGGAGTCTCGCTCTGTCACCAGGCTGGAGTGCAGTGGTGTGATCTCAGCTCACTGCAACCTCCACCTCCTAGGTTCAAGCAAATCTCCTGTCTCAGCCTCCTGAGTAGCTGGGACTACAGGTGTGTGCCACCATGCCCAGATAATTTCTGTATTTTCAGTAGAGATGGAGTTTCGCCATGTTAGCCAGGATGGTCTCAATTTCTTGACCTCATGATTCTCCCACCTCGGCTTCCCAAAGCTATCTTTCTTTCAATGCTGTTTTTAACCAGGCTCTGTAAGTAAGAGTAGGTGCTCCATAGGATTTTTGCAGCACACTAATATGCATATCATCAATTTAACCTGTGACATGAACAACTTCAAAAACATCCCCGAGCTGATGAAAACTGTATCTCAAAGTAAGGTTTTGATAATATATGTATTAGAGAAAATATATTTTAGTTCATTAGAGAAGTTATCCAGAATCAGAAACACAGTTTCCACAAACCACAGTTCTGAACAGAAAATGAGCTGATAGTAGAGAGTTTAATAAAACAAAAGCTGACCTATGAGTAAACACTTTGTTTTCTGCATAGATTTTCCTAATTTTTCTAACAAATTATTTTATTATATTTAAAAAGTTAATAAACAATTTTTTTCAAATACTATGTTCTCAGGATTTCATGAACACTATGTGTCAGACCCAGAGCTGAGTTTAGGTTCTAAATCTATACTTGAAATAAAATAAGCACCTCTCTCCCCCAAATACTCTGGCACAATAAACTGAAGTCTGTGGAACTGAATATTATAAATCCTATCATACAGTCACATGTTTTTTAATCTTCTGAATTCTTCAGTAAACTCATTTGATCTATAGTTGAGAACTCATTCCAGAATTCAGTGTAATCCTCTTCTCTCTTAGACATTTGGCAAGCTTGTCATAAAGGCCTTCAACATTCAAATTCCTCCTTTGAGACAACAATTATCCTGTCTTAAAAGCAGCATCATAGGTTTAAAAAACTACATGAAGGTCTAATCTTGCGTGTTAGCATTCACCAGCTTTTCTTCTTTAAAGAATGAAACAATTATTTAAAAAATCTTACATTGTGTTCTTTGTTTTGCCTAAAAAGTTGAAATAAAAATCAACAAAGCTGATTCCTTTAAAGATTAGATTCTAGGATACTGATATGGTTTGGCAGTGTGTCCCCAACCAAATCTCATGTTAAATTGTAATCTCCAATGTTTGGGGAGGGACCTGGTGGGAGGTGATTGGGACATGAGGGTGGTTTCTAATGGTTTAGCACCATCCCCCTAATGCTGTCCTGTGAGTGAGATCAGGTTGTTTAAAAGTGTGTAGCACTTCCCCGTCACATTCTGTCTCTCCTGCTGCCATGTGAAGATGTGCTTGCTTCCCCTTCACCCTTCTGCCATGATTGTAAGTTTCCTGAGACCTCCCAGCCTTGCCTCCTGTACAGCCTGTGGAACTGTGAGTCAATTAAACCTCTTTTCTTTACAAACTACCCAGTCTCAGGTGGTTCTTCATAGTAGTGTGAGAATGGACTAATGCAGATACTCAGCTCATGCTTCCTCACCCTTTCATCCCCGCAATCTGCTTTTATACAATACACATCAATTGGCACCAATGCATTGTTAATAGGATGATCCACTAGAATGGCTAAAGTGAAATGAAATCAATGACAGGACAGCAATCATGTTCATTTTTGGCATGTGACCACATCCTAAGAGATTCCTAAGGTACTGGGTTGAGGCCCTCTAGTGGTGGTGCAGGGTAGTTTTGGTTTAAGGTCACTCACCTGGTCTTAATTTTTTCATCTACAAAATATATTCATTTATTACTCAGTCATTAGATAAACAATAATCACATGCCATAGGCCAGAGATTGTTCTAGGCAATGGTGGCAAAACAGAGGTTCAAAAGAGTCACCATGCTGTCATCAGATGAAGAAAATAAGAGTTTAAAGCAATGTGCTATATCTGTAGGATGCATAAGGTACAGGACCATGGGATGAAATCTCAAATGCTGAGAGCCCTGGCAAAAGCTCTATAGGAGAAATGTTTGAGCTGAGTCATGAAGATAAAGAGAAGCATATATAGGCCTATTGGAGGACATTTATTTGTAAGCTGTAGCATTTTTGAGATAGTAAGGGAAGATTATAGATTACAAAAGAAGGAAGGGCAAAGAGGAGGATAGGCCAAGGTAGGTAAAAGGCAAACCATGAAGGGCCGAGAATGGCATGTAGAGAATGTGGAATCCATCTTTCTTGAAGAAAAGAGAAGCTACTGAGGAATTAAAATAAAATAATTTTAAGCTATTAGAGAATTTTAAGCCATCCAAAGCCCACCTAGATGTTGTCATGATTTAGAGGTTTTACTTCACTTGGAAAAGGTAGAGGCAATGAGAACAGCTCTCAGATAACTTCAAAAATATAGGTTCAAACTGACAAAGGTCTAAACTAAGGCAGGGGCAGTGAAGATGGAGAGGATTTGTGGGCTACTGGGATATAGAACTGACATGAGTTAGAAACTGTTTAGATGAGGAGGATAAAGAAGAAAAAAATCTAGGATTCTTTTTAGAGTATAGTTTTGGACATTCTACTTTTGTGGTAGCTAGGAGATTTCTAAGTGGAGATACTAAAAAATAATGAAATGTACCAGTCTGGAACTCTGGAATAAAGTCTGAGTTGAAATAAAAAATTGACATTCATTAATCCATCCAACACATAGGAGGGCAGAAGAAAGTTTTTGATGGAGAGAGACAAAAAGATGGCCCCAGGCATAGGGGAAAAAATTCAACGTCGCTAAACCAAGAGAATAAGGAGTTTCAAGGAGAGACCAGTGAATAGTGTAAATTCCTGTGTAGCGGTAAAGTAAGATGAAGCCTGAAAAGTGATCAGGGAATCTGTGATGCAGAGATCGTTGGTGACCACAGGTTGTGCAGTGTCAGTGCAGCAGCTTGGACACAAACCAGACTCTCATAGGTTGTAGAGTTAACAGAACTACAAGGAATTGAATCCTTTTTTTTCTAGAAGCTTGAGGTAAAAGATCCAGATAAGCTAACTGGTTAGATGATCTTTAAAGCACTTTTTATCGTTCCATGAAATTCTAACAAAATAGTTTCATATCAAGAAAAGTGGATATGCTTCCCAAGATGTCTAATTTCCTGTCAGCCTGGATGTTAAGAAATTGAGAAGATGGAGTTCAGGTAGGTGCAGAACAGGATTCATCTATCTGGACTTGGCTCGGGATGTTCAAGCAGACAATACAGTTATTGCCATCCCTGTAATAAAGAAGTGGGTGAGACGTGTGGACATTTACCAGCCTCCCTTATCTCTTGGTTTATGGTGATGATGGTGTTAGGGGTATAGGGAGCATGAACTAATTCAAGTGCTGAAACCAGTCATCCTAAATAATAAGAAAGAAGGAAAGCATTATCTACCGGGGAGTAAAATAATCCTTAGGTAAACACACAGAAATAAAGAGGGACTCTTCCAAAGGACAGTCATCATATTGTTTACTCACAGGTGGTCCTGGGGGTCCTGGTTTTCCTGGAGGTCCTGTTTTCCCTCGTCTTCCCTTGAAACCAAAGAAGAACAGATGATAAATACTGTGATTCCATTACATTTTAATATCAAACAATATTAAATGACAATATTGAACACAGTAAAAACGAACAGAAAGTTAAGAAACAATTCCAATTCCACGTCTTTTAAACATCAATTAATTTTAAAAGCTATGGGCCAATTTTTAAGGACCATAATGAGAAGTATAGTACCTGAAATGAACAAATCTTAACTGTTATCAGCAGCCCTTTACATGCAATCTACCTCGTTCTTTAGCAAAGTAATATAAAGTATATGAAAGATGGCCTAAGATGGGTATTTTAGCTGATGATTCTGTGGTTTCAGATGTAATAACAAGCGCATCTATCATCTTAAGTTGGTGTTCTCTAAGATGAGTCTGAATCCTAATTTTGTATGAGTTACCTCAGGGTGAGACTGGATGTTAAACATGCATATTCCTGGACGTTATCCTAGACTTAATGGTTTAGAATCTCTGGGGTGGGAGCCACGAATCTGCATTTTTAAAACCACTTCAGATAATTCTTACGCTCACTAAAGTTTGAAGAGCACTACCCTAAGACCTATCGTAATTACACATGCTATATAAAGCACATTAGCTCTTTTTTTCCTTTTGGATGGTTAAGCTGTTTTTATAAGTGAACTAAAATACATAATTCTTGCATGTTAATCTTCATTATTACAACCGAATATTAACTCTCCCATGTTCACATGTAGCTAAATTCCAGTTGAAAGATGTTGTGCTAACATCTCTAAGTGCCCATGAATCTAATAACATTTAAAAAGCATTTCATTACTTATTACAAAATTATTTTCTTAAACATTTTTTATTTTTAATAGAAGGAAGTAAGCTTAGGTATTGAAAGCATATATTTTGAGAAGCACTTATGAGCATTTGTTTTCTAAATCTGGTCATTCTATTTTATTGTTATTAACAATTCTATTTTATTATCATAATGGTAAACTGTCAGTACATATTAAGGCATATTGATACTTACAAAGTAACAATATTAGGTTGATCTTTTCAATGCTTTTTGGGGGGAGAATTATAAGTTTAGGTACAGAAAGGCCCATTTTATTCACCAATTTTCTTGTTCTGAGAATGTCAGGCAAAGTTGCTAGATTCCTCTGATTTTCATCTAACCTTGGAGTGGGGTAGGAAGTTTAAATGCCGGTTGAAACAGTAAAGTAAGTTTTCAGAGATAAATAAGCAAATACAATGCTGTGATTAGATGAGAAATGTGTCCATTGCTCCTGAAGGCAAATTAAGGTGATACCATTAAAGACTTCACATGAAAACAGCAGCCTTTTAAATAAATAACCCTAGTTAACATCTACAGAACAGATTTAAAAAAAATTTTTTTAATTAAAAACATAGGCCAGGCACAGTGGCTCATGCCTATAATCCCAGTACTTTGGAAGGCTGAGGCAGGTGGATCATTTGAGGTCAGGAATTTGAGATCAGCCTGGCCAACATGGAGTAACACCATTTCTACCAAAAATACAAAAAAAAAAAAAAAAAAATTAGCCAGGCATGGTGGTGTGTGCCTGTAATCCCAGCTACTCAGGAGGCTGAGGCAGGAGAATCACTTGAACCCAGGAGGCAGAGGTGGCAGTGAGCCATGATTATGCCCCTGCACTCCAGCCTGGGAGACAAAGACTCTGTCTCAAAAAAAATAAATAAATAAAAACATATATATATAATTATTAATAGTAATGTTTTATCTTTCATTTGATAGATCTAAACCTTGCAATTCTTTTGGAGGATTGTTAGATTGAAATGAACATATAATTTACTATTCTGTATACTTAAAACAAATTATACACATGTACACCATATCCTAGTCTTGCAGTTTACATTTTCTGAAAATCAATATATTTGGTTTTTTAGTAAATTTAAGTAAATTAGCCTTTGAGGACTAATCAATGATAAAAAGTTTACTTAGAAAGTGGAAGCATTATAATTTATTAACTTGCAAGAGCACAAAGAAACTAAATCAATGGTATCTAAGTAAGTGATTAGTTCTTTCTTTAAGCAGACATTAGGTTGAGGAAAGTTAAAACCATAGGATCAACTTTAGTTTTCATTCCCCTTTCTTCAAGGGAGACATGTATATTGATTTGGGCAGGAAGTGGGGAAAATGAAGCTATTGATTAAGTTTTATCATAGAGTTAATGTTGAAACAAACTAAATGTTAGATATTTTAACCTAACATTGGCATGTGTTAAGATGAGGAGTAAAAAGCATCCAAGAGTCAGGATATGGTAAGGGCAAGCTTCCAGATTCCTGTACATCACTGCTGATTTAAGCCAGTCTTGCCATTGTCATAGTGTCAGTGTGTTTACTGGAAGATGGCAGAGAGAAGGCCGATTTTGCCAAGTGGATGTGCAGGTAAAATATTTTTGAGGCTTATTAAGTAATTGGAACATATTGTGTGCAGACAACTTTAGCCAACACATATTTCACATTAAATCTGGTTTCTAGGCTTGAATTTCTATTGGCACCCTAAATCAGATTTGAACAATTTTTAAAGACGTGCTATACAAAGCAATGCAGTCACCTTGATAGGCTTACCACCAAGTATGTACAGGTTGATTATCATTTGTCCAAAATTTCTTGGAACCAGAAGTGTTTTGTATTTTTTTTTGATTTTGGAATATTTGCATATACATAATGAGATATCTTGGGGATGGGCCCCAAATCAAAACATAAAATTCATTTATGTTTCATATATACCTTATCCACATAGTCTGAAGTTTATTTTATGTAGAATTTTAAATAATTTTGTGCATGAAACAAAATTGTGATTGTGTTTTGACTGGAACCTGTCATGTGAGGTCAGGTGTAGAATTTCCACTTGTGGTGTCATATTGTTGCTCAAAAAGTTTTGGATTTTGGAGCATTTCAGATTTTGAATTTTCAGATTAGGGGTGCTCAATCTGTACTAGCAACAAGATCTACCTTAGGAAAAACTCTTGAGACTTAAGTCTCAAGTATCAGTGACTTACAGAAGACAAAGCAGAGGGGTGGATGGGTGAGAAATGTGGGTGGGAGCTTTAGAGCATAAGAGAGCTATGGGTGGAGGTGGGACACAATTTCTTTTCTTCTCAACTTTTTTTTAGAGACAGAGTCTCACTATGTTGCCCACGCTGGTTTTGAACTCCTGGACTGAAGTGATTCTCCAGCTCTAGCCTCCTCCCAAAGTGTTGGGATTACAGGTGTGATCCACTGCACTCTTCCTTAGGGGCCGCATTTTTATCAACATAATAGCCCATGCCTATTCCCAGACATCATTGTTCTTCTCTCCAAGGAGCCCAAGGAATTAACTCCCCTGTCTTGTTTCCCCTGTTCAAGGCTCCAGGCTGTACCAAATACAGTCGTACAGTCTCCTGTTCCTCTGAAGGATCATCTCTCCTCTACTTATAAGCATTAGGGAAAGGCAAAAGCCTACCTAAGAGATAACAATACTCTTTGGTCTTGGCCACAGAAGCAGGATACTGAGGGGAACATCATCATTCGAAAACTGTTGCAATAAAACACACGTATTGTGCCACCACTGTGGCTCTAAGGGCTGCCACCTCCAGAAGTCACCCTGTGGCAAATGTGGCTACCCTGCTAAGCGCAAGAGGAAGTATAACTGAAATGCCAAAGCTTAAAGATGAAATACTACCAGGACTGGTTGACTGAGGCACCTGAATATTGTATACTGCAGATTCAGGCATGGATTCTGAGAAGGAACAATGCCTAAACCCAAGAGGGCAGCTGTTGTAGCATCCAGTTCATCTTAAGAATTTCAATGATTAACCACACAATAAATGTTCTGTTTTTTTAAAAAAGGAGCAAACAGTAGATTTTTGGTAGAGTGAATTTTACTACTTAAGCCAGGACAATTTGGGGAGTATTTTATTAATAATTATGCCAAGAACACAGGCATAAACCGCAACTCCCTTCCTAAGACTAAAACTGGATTCCCCCACTTTTCAGAGGGAAGTCTAATCTGTGAATCTTTGTTCTTTTCTTTGCAGGGCTCTAGGGAAGTGGATGAGGATACCTGAGGCCAGGGCCTGTGGTGGTTGATAGCAGGCCCAGAAAAAGGCTCCTGATGCCCAGCATCAGGAGGAATGTTTGCATGTTTGCTTTCATTTCTGTCTCTGGCTGTTTGGGTCCATTTGTTACAAGGCTCTCTCTAGACCCAAAAGAAAGGCAAAAAGTGGGGACTTGGATGTGGGTGGAGGGGAAAATCCTGGAGAGAAGTCAGATATCTGCTGAGCTGGAAGAGGTCTTCCTGGTTAGGGTGGCTGTTCTCATGTGGCCATTTGTTCAGAAGCAACTCTGATAAATTAGAGTTTGGGTGAACTTTCAGATGGATAGAGATCTAGTGTTACAGCATTATTAAGACAGAGATCTCTTACATCATTATTATAACTGGGGTAATCCAACATTTTCCTGAAAATTGGTATAAAGTGCAAAACACAGATTTACTCTAGCAAGTTGCCCTGGAAACCTGAAAGTGCTCAGTATATCAGTTTTCTGTTTGGCAACAGTGTGAAGATTATTAGACAACAATTTAGATATCTGCCTAATGATCTTAACCCAGGAGTGGGCAAACCTGATCATGCATGAGTGTCACCTGAAGGGCTGTTTAAAATAGATTGCTGTGCCTCACTCGCAGAATTTTTTTTTTTTTTTGAGAAAGGATCCATGCTGGTCTCAAACAATCCTCCTCAGGGTCAAGAGGAAGAACTAACCCAAATGTCCATCAGTGGATGAATGGATAAACAAAATGTGGTATAAACATACAATAGAATATTTTCAGCCTTAAAAAGGAAGACAATCCTGTCACACACAACGACATGGAGGAACCTTGATGACGTTATATACCAAGTGAAATAAATCAGTCACAGGAAACCTCAGGAGGATCATTTGAGCCCAGGAGTTCAATACCAGCATATATCCTATCTCAATAAAAAAGAGTTTAAAAAAGCTCTTTTCTTTAACTTGATGCTTCCAGGATGACTTGCAGTGTGAGAAAACATGTATCTTAAATTAGACTTTAGATTTATAAACACCTGGCCCTCTTAGGAGCATTTAGAAGGGAAGAATGGAAATACTGGACTTTTGATACTTATTTGACAGATGGGGTTTTGTTGTTGATGGGCATGATAAAGATGAAGTTACAGCAGTAATTGGACTTAAAGGATGGTATGCAGACCCCAAACTGACAAAATGAAACATGTATTTATGTACTCTCGCTAAAACTGTCAGGTCATGGTAATACAGCTAGCCCCTCTCCTGAGTAGCTGGGATTACAGTTGTGTCCCATCTGCTTGGCTGTTCAGAGTTTTGGATTCAGTAGGTCTGGGGTGAGATCTGAGAATCTGCATTTCTATCAAGTTTGCAGTAATGTTGCTGCTGGTCTGGGGACCATGTTACGAGAACCACTGCTCTAAAACTGAAGCTCTTATTTCATATTTAAAGTCAGGCAATCCTGTACAGAACCTTATATCTTGTAAGTCTATATCTTGTAGCTTAGAACAAAAGAATTTAATTTGTTTTGTGATTATGTGGAACTTTGAGAATAAAATGCTCATTGTCAAGTTCAGGAGCACCTGGACTAGAAAATCCCTACTCCCCACTTTTTCTCTTACAGAATCTTTTTGTGGCAAGATTTCATTGATATAAAATGGTACTTATACTTTGCAACAGCTTTGTTAAAGGAATAAAAAGATCACTTGTAAAATTCCTACTGCATATACCCAGTAGGATGGCTACTATCAACAAACCAGAAAACAAGTGTTGGCTAGGACATGGGGAAATTGGGACACTGTGTGCAGTTGATGGAATTGTAAAATTGTGAAGCCACTATAGAAAATCGTATAGAGTACCTCAAAAAATTAAAAATAGAACTACCAGTCCAGGCATGGTAGCCATGCCTGTAATTCCAGCACTTTGGGAGGCCAAGGCAGGTAGATTGCTTGAGGCCAGAATGGTGGCATATGCTTGCAGTCCCAACTACTCGGGAGGCTGAGGTGGGAGGATCACTCCAGCCCAGGAGGTGGAGGTTGTGGTAAGCCGAGATCACATCACTGCACTCCAGCCTGGGTGACAGAGTGAGACCCTGTCTCAAAACAAACAAACAAATCATAGAGGAACCATATGATCTAGCAAGCCCATTTCTGGGTATATACCCCAAGAATTGGAAACAATTTTAAGAAGAGATATTTGCACACCCATGTACATAGCAGTACTATTCTCAATAGATAGGAGGTGGAACTAACCCAAATGTCCATCAATGGATTAATGGATAAATACAATGTTGTACAAACATACAAAGAAATATTTTCAGCCTCAAAAGGGAAGAGAATTCTGCACATGCAACCACATGGAAGAACCTTGAGGACATTATACTAAATGAAATAAACCAGTCACAGAAAACCAAATACTCTATGATTCCATTTATATGAAGTACCTAAAGAAGCCAAATTCATAGATATAGAAAAGAGAATGGCAGTTAACAATGACTGAGGAAAAGGAAGAGAAAAAAAGGCGTTGTTCAAGGTTTACAGAGTTTCAGTTTTGCAAGATGAAAATATTCTGGCAAAATATTCTGTTTCACAACAATATGAATATAGTTGACACCACTGAACTACCACTTAAAAGTGGTAAGGATAGTACATTTTTTGTCATATATTTTTACCACAACTGGTAAAAAACAGTGATTTTTACCAGAATGTCCAGTGTATGGTAGTTCTAACAAACATTAGTTCCTTTCCTCATTGCCCTTCTACTACCCTCTCTCCAATTCTCCATTTTTCATATAAAATGTTTGATAATGTCTCCAGGAAACCCTCCAAAATATATAGTGTGCATCCTTTAGTGAAGTGTAATCAACTCTTAAGCATGGATATGAGTTTTTAAAAAAATCTAAAATAACAATCAAGATACCTATTAGAGGTAGAAATGAAAAAAAATGTAGTTTATTCATGCAATGGAAAAGTATATATTTGATAGCAATCAAAATGAATGAAATTAAACTACATGCAACAATATAAATGTTTCTTATAAACAAAATGTTGGTCAAATCATACAAAGGACAAAACAGGCAAAACTAATCTATACTATTAGTAGTTATAATGAGTTACCCATGTGGGAGTGGAAAGTGACTGAAAGAAAGCATGGGAGGACTTTCTTGGGATGGTGATGCTCTGTTGCTTGAACTATGTGCTGGTTGCATAAGTATGTTCATTTTGTGAAAAAGCATCCAGCTGTACCCTTACAACATATGCATTTTTCTGAATGTATATTAAATTTCAATTCACCTTTAAAAAATGAAACCAGGAGATTCCCACAATGGAATAATTTTATTTGAATGATCTAAAAGCTTGATTCCACTTTCATTTTCTGTGCACAAGGACACAGAGTCACTATTAACAATAAGATAAAAGAGACAAGGCTATTTAAATAAATGACATCTACAAATTTTCAACAGTAAAAGTAACCTAATGCTTCCAGGATGACTTGCAGAATGAGAGAACATGTATCTTAAATTAGACACTTGATTTATAAACACTTGGCCCTCTTAGAAGCATTAAGAAAAGAAGAATGCAAATAATGGACTATTGGTATTCATTTGACAGATGGTTTTTGTTGCTGATGAGGATGATAATGATGAAGATGAGGTTACAGAAGTAATTGGACTTACAGGCTGGCACACAGACCCCAAACCCACAAAATGAAACATGTGTCTAGGTACTCTCTCTAAACTGTCATGTCACAGTAATTCAGCTGGCTTCTCTCAAACATTCCCCTGTTTCCACATGTGTATTTTGCACACTCTTAGGCATCAGCTCAGCTTGAACAAGGTATCAAGGAAATGTCAAGAAAGAGGAGACAGGACCTTGACTGGCACACACAACTGTGAATGAGGTGTTAATTACACAGGAAAACATTACAGACTATCTGGGAAGTTTAGTTTTCTTTTTTTACTTTGTGAACGGAAATAAGATTTATGCCTCATGTAAAGAATTACATTTTGAACTCAATGATATGTGGAAAAATGAGAACAGAATACTTACATGAGGAATGCATAATATTTTAAGTGCATTTTATCTCTTAACAGATATTTAAAAATATATCTATGACAGTAACACTAATCATAAAGGTCTCATTACTTCATGGATCTGACAAGTGACTCTTGTAAGGACATAAGAAGATGCAATTCAGCATGAACAAATGACTTGAAATAGGTTTAGAGCTAAGGAAAGATGAACATCATTGAGGCTGGAATCTTAAAATGTTTAAATTATTTCATTCTACTATTTCCTCATCTCTCTGCCCCTTTCCTTCCCCGCCCCCAAACCAATGGCCTCTGTAAGTAACAAATGTGGCTTTTCAAAACAAGTTAGAAGTTGTGACATTATTATCTAAACCTCTTGAGCTACAATTCAATAAATGATAAGCTGAATAAATGATTCGTTAAAACATTAGAACAGGATTAAGGTTTCCTTGATGTGGGTATCTTGATCATTCCTAATTTAGATTATTTTACTGTTATAATTTTTGAGCTTCTCTTCTTCTCACAACCAAGTCAGATTTTGTAAATGTCTCATTTACTTGTTGCTTTCCCCTTTGGAATGTGGGTCTTTCTAGTTCTCTCCTGCTTGCCTGATTTCTGCTTGCCCTCACATCACTCTACCCTGATTCTGAGGCCAACCAAAACCTTCCATTTAGATTTGCTGGGATGCCTAACTGCCTTGCCAAACCACCAACTATCTCAGGCCCGATTTCTGGCTCTGTTTTCTAGGAGTGTCATTGCCAATATTTGCCAAGGCACTTGATTCATCTTGGTATCATGGATCAGGCAGTGGTAGGGTATTGCTAAACAATTTTCTGAATGTACTGTGATGTATTTTAACATCTTTGTGCCACATGAAGTTGGTGGAAGCTGGAAATCCATTGTGAAAATGTTCTTTCCTTTATATTTGGATGTTCACAGGCAGTGCACTCCCAGACTGGAGAAGGGAATTTGGCCTTTCTATAAACTGCCGTTCTGTCTGAGAATTAAGCCACCAGGCTTCCACGTCTCTAAAACATTCATTCCACTTTCACAATGCCTCATGAATGAAGACTTTTATCCTTCACTTTTATTACGGGAACTGTTATATTTGTAGGCTTAGAGTCGACAAAATTGACACATAGAGGGACAAAAAATGCATATACAATGATAATGTCTTATTTAATAGAAATGTTAAAATAAAAACAATGTAATGAAGTTCATCTACAAACTTCAGACAGGGCAGAGGCCTAGCAGGAACAAGGTCAGCATTACTAGTGAGCATTGGAACAAATAATCATTAGTAATATTTTATACCTTGATTTCAATTAAGGTAAAGTGACAGGGCATATTTTCAGCATTTCTGAGTTACATACTCTAAAAGATGCACTCAAAGGGTAGAATTTTAGAGCCATATTTTCAATGTCCAGGATTGAATTGACTAGTACAAAATAAATTCATAGAACTACATTTTGAAGTTATTCGATAACTGCCTGACAAATGAAGAAAATTCTAGAGGATCAGTGAGATGAAACTATAAAGGTCACCCAATTTTGAAATGGAAAAATTTTCCTTATGTAATTCTCAACTAATAGAGGTGTATTTAATGGATTAAACTGCATTTTGATATTTAAGTAATGATTTCAGAAACAAACCCTATCAAAAAGATGTGAGTAAATTTTATTTGGCAGAAATTTGCTGTCTGTTTTGCATGCTGTGTTGGGGAAAATATATCAAGATGATTAAGACTTACAGCTTTCCTTCATGGTAGAAGAGAAGGGACAATTATTCCCAACAGATATTTAGGCAAACTTGTTCATTTGATTACATATGATGTCAGCACTTCCAGTTTCCCTTTGGAGTGAAGGGATCACGGAGATAGGAGGGAAGTGTGGGTAGAAAAATTTGTCTACACAACCTCAGCAACAACCTGGGGCATTACACCCCATAAAAGGTCCTGAAACAGGGACAGCTTTCCCTGGATGCACCTGTGGTAACCTGTCTTAGATGTGTGTGGTTCTCTTCTCTTCTGATATTTACCTTCAATCCTTAGATCAAGTGTGTTCAGAAGGCATTTCCCAGCTTACCACTTCTTTTTTTTTTGTACAATTGATTTAAATATTAGGAAAAGGTATTGATGACCTTTAAAAATGGAACACTTGGGGACATACCATTGTATAAAACCGAGAATATTTTTCTTTATGTGAATACTACTTTTCGCTTCCTTAAACTTAACACCAATGTCACTTGAAGCTGTAACTGGGTAAAAGTAACTTAAAGTCTGTCCTTTACAATCCACCTTCCCTCAGCTTCTATCAGATCCAACATTTCCCAAAATAAGGTAGGGTTTCCTAGGAAAGCCGGTGACCCAGTTAGTCCTGCCAGCAGCAATTGTTGGTCAGTTGTCAGATTCTCTTTATGCTCTTTGACTTTTTCTTTGTTCCCCACTAGGGAAGTATCCTACAGGCAGAAACCCCAAATACATCTTGTTCCCCTCATTCTTGCTATATCTAGTACATATGCATTTGCATACATAAAGCTTACATAACCAGCTCAGCTTTCTCAACTACATAAATTTTCCATTATGACTTTTAAACTCTTTATTTGTTCACCTGCTGGCTCTTTGCTGTGTTTTTATAGGATATTTTCCCCCCACTTTTAGCTGGCATGTGTCCAGAATTGTTCATACATTAATTCAAGAGGCATTTATGAAGTGCCTAATGCAGGTTAGTTGCTTTACTGTGCTCTGGAAATACCTCGAATTCTGTCTCCACAGAGCTTATGTATCAATGGGGACAATAAAGCAATAGATGCCAAATATCATTCAAAGAAACTTACACATATTTATTCATTTAATCCTCAAAATAAATTTCAGGTACTCCCATTTTAAGGATGAGGCAAATTAGTGACAACATAACTTGCCCAAGATTATGGGGCTATAAATAGCAGAGTTAAGACTTGAATCCAGGCAACTTGGGTGTATCATCGCTGACCATTACCACTATGCTATACTTACTGCATCTCCAAATAAAGAGAGGCAGTAAGTATAGCATAGTGGTAATGGTCAGAGATGGTCAGTAAATACGAATTTTGGATAGTGATAAGAAAATATAGAAAAATAAAGCAGGGCAAGAGACTACAGAGTTATATAGGAAGGTGTACTGTTTTAGACAGAAAAATCAGGGAAAGCCTCAGCAGAAACCTGAACCAAGTGAGTCCAGGGATCATGCAAGGTCTGAGAAAGAGCATCCAGAAGAGGCAACAGCAAGAACAAATTCTTCAAGGAATAGCAAGAAACACAGGTTGCAAGAGAAGAGCAAGAGAGCAGTTGAGTGGCAGGCAGGCCAGATTAGGCTAGGTCTTGTAGATTACGGTGAGTGCTCTGAGTTTCATTACTGTGATTGTGATGGGAAGCCATTAGGAGTTTTGTCTTAAAAAGGTCATATTATGTAGGTTGGTGTAAGTACCTGCTTAAGTTGATAATAGCCCAGAAGGCAAAACTGCTACAAATTCATCATTTAATACAGAAGCTCAATAGAACTAATTTTAGGTTATCTGATTTAGATTGTTTATAACACTTTCTTACATGTGTGCAGAGTTGATAATATGTACAGTCGTCTCTTGGCATCTGTGGGGGATTTGTTACAGATCCCCACTGCCCAATACCAAAATTCATAGCCACTCAAATGTCTTATATAAAATGGTAAGGAATCTGCAAATAACCTACATACATCCTCTCATATACATTAAATGATTTTTAGGTTACATATAATACCTACAATGTAAATGCCATGTAAATAGTTGTTATATTGTAATGTTTGGGGAATAATGATGAAAAAATGTCTGTATATGCTCAGTAAGATGTAACCACATTTTCTTTTCAAATATTTCTGATCCATAGTTGGCTGAATACATAGATGTGAAACCCACGGATACAAACAGCTGACTGTATAACATTTCCATTTCCATAACCTTGTGTAAATCTTTTTTTTTTTTTTTTTTTTGGGTGACAGAGTCTTGCTTTGTCAACCAGGCTGAAGCACAGTGGTGTGATCACTGCTCACTGCAGTCTCAACCTCTGGGCTTAAATATCCTCCTTCCTCAGCGTCCCGAGCAGCTGGGACTACATGTATGTGCCACCATACCTAGCAACTTTTTAATTTTTTTGTAGAAATGGATGTCTCTATGTTGCCCAGGCTACAAAATACTTTTTAACTTTACATTAACATTTTATGTTACTGAATATAATATCTATTATTCTCTGATATTTACCCAGCCCATTGGTTTTTATTGGAAAAAAAGATATACAGCATAAGGAAGTGAGATCTACTTCATCCTTCATTATAAACTATAGTTTTTAAAATAGAGAAAGCTGCATTGTGTAAGTAATCCTACAAGACTTATAAAAGGATATTAATAATTTAATGAACTTGTACCAAAGGGAGAAAATATTCTTGAAACATGTCAGGATGAATTTTCAAGGGAAAGACCTAATTAGCAGTGCCTGAAGCACATGTCATCACATTTAGAAAACACGAACTAGTCCCTGTAGACAGAATGGTAAGTTGGATTTTGAAGCATTAACTACTCCAGTTAATACGTATGATTAACGAGCAATACGCCAGTTGGCTGGCCTAACTCAAGTAAAAGACCTTGCAGGAGAAACAAGGATGTTTAAACTCATCCACAGAAATATGCAAATGTAGTTTATTGTCTCCTTTTTATTATAATGAACCCATAACTTAGAGATCTTATGGGAAATAATGCCATAATTTGAGTATCTTTTAAAATATAGAATCAAAGCTACAAAAATGCCCTAAAAAAATCCATGCCTAGAAGTCCCATTGACTTTGCAAATGAGAGCCTTGAGGGGCTAATGAAAGAAAAAATGCCCTTATCTTGGATCATGGCTGACAAACCAACAAATAAGAAAAAAGGATACGCTAAAGTAAAGTTATGTCTATCTTTTTCTTACACATAATAAAGTATTTTTACAAGATGATTATTTGGAAAAAGTCAAATTGAAGAAACATGATTTAAAACCATTCAAAAGAGAAAACACAGGTAAATGAAATCTATTTGATGTCAAGATCTCCAGAGGCGAAGAGAAAAATCCAGTCACTTGTCTTTGGAAATCTAAACATAAAATTACACAGCAATATTCACACGTTCATTTAGATGTTTGAGCTCCTGAAGACAGACCCTTAATAATTTACATCTTTAAATATCAACAATAACTAAAACTACAGGAGCTAATGTTGGAAACAATGAAAGTTACAGATTTGTTTATTACTCTAATGAGAAATCAACTGCCACTTAGGAACACAAATGAGTAGGAAAAATAAAGATAGTCTTGTATCAGTGATGAGCATTTGTATATTTATTAAGTGTTTATGCTGGATATTGGAGAGTAAAGAGAAAATTATACACAGATCTTGCCCTTGAGGAGCTCATAGTCTGCTATTAGAATATTTCTCTTCTTTTCTCAACATAAGTTTTGTTCTGCACAAAAAATTAAGGCTATTTAGAGAGATCCACAAAGAAAGAGTAGTAGTTCACCAGTATTTTCAAGCATTATAAGTCTGCATTAAACGTGGACATGAGTGACTTTGGTCAATTGAAGTAGCAATATTTCTGTTCTGGCATACTTTCAATAATTGTTGTGCACAGTCATGTTTTATGGGCAAAAATGGTGTATATTATATTGAGGTGAAACAGATACTAACTCACATATTTATGACACAAATTGATCATTGACTTAAAAATAAAAAGCAGGATAGAAAAATATATGCATTGTATGAGAAGCCAGAGACCTGGTCACTAGTACATCCTCTTTTATTTATTAATTAAACAAAACTGAACAAGTCACATAATCTCTCAGCCTGAGCAGTTTTAACCTTACGAAAAAAAAAGAATAAAATCATACCTGCCTAAAGATGGTGGGCTAGAATATATGAAAATCTGAGAGGTATTTAAGAGAAATATATAAGCTTGAAAGGGGCTTTCTATAATCTTTTCCCCATGATTAGACTACAAACTCTGGAGGGCAGGTATAGCAGCTGCCATGGAATGAAGTTTCTGTAAAGGTCTACCTATTCTTCTGTGCAGAAGGTCCCAAGCCTTCAATGATAAGCACTTGTGCATTTATTACGGGTTTACTATACGCTGGATATTGGAGAGTAAAGAGAAAATTATACACAGATCTTGCCCAATTTATGTTATCTTTCTGTTTCATGTACTCTTAAAAAAGAAATATACATACATATGTGTTTTTTCTTGTATTCAATATTATTGTTTTTAAGATTTATCCTTGGTGTATGTGTGTTTGGTGGGTGGGGCAGCAGGTGTGTATAGTTTATTATTTTTAACTGCTATGAATGCTGAATTCTGTTGCAGATAGGTAACATTTCCAAATGGAAATATTTCTAAAGTAGCAAAATATAGAAATACAAAAAGTATAGGGCCACTTATTATATTACAGGGCAAAGTCTCAATTATTTTTTGAGGTTGTATATACTGGGGTTTAGTGTTGCTCAAGTCTTTCACCCCAGAAAGGAACTAACCATCCAAGGAATCTAGGAATTTGACATCATTTTATTTTTCTCTGATAGAAAAACCTTATCCTGCAACTGTCAGTTCAGTTATTAACACATGATGAGTGTTGCAATAGCATAACTCATTTCAGCATTTCAATTTATTCAGCTGAGTTTAAAAACACAAATTGGGTATTATATGGAACTTTTCTCCAATATCACAATAATATTTTAAAATGGAGTTTAAGATGTAAACTGAGCAAGCTGAAATTAAATTTGGGTCTACTGATCCAGATATCAGTTTCTTAGAGCTTTGAAACAGAGTGTGCATTTTCAAGAGACTAGATATATGGTGACTTTAAAAAGCTTTCTGACATATTCCATAATATCAAGGAATGGAAGGAAAAAGAATAAAGGATCCTTATGAAACGTTTGCAGTCCACAAAACATTTCAAATGGTACTGTGTCAACCTATGTTATAAATAGTTTAGTTCTAACATGCAGCTGGTTTTATAAGCACCTATGTGATGACAAAGAAAAAAATTCAAAACTGTTCTAGAACATCCTTAGAAGTACAAACACTGTTAAGAAACCAGTTATAGTAAAAGTTTATCCAGCACTTTACTAAATGGAAAAGTCTACTAACTGGCACTCCCAAGCTTCTATTAGTGCTAACTGGCTTAATGACTCAGGAGACAGGGCTCCAGTTAGCAGACATAGTGCCTTCCCCATTAGCTGCAGCTCTACTCTGGGGCACAGTATTAGTAGTTAGTGAGGCATAGGCTAAATTTTACCCCAAAATACCCATTGACTAGTCACACTTCTTCCTGGGCAACTGTGCTAGGAACAAATACAGAAAAGTCTTCAGATTCCAAAAGAAACACTAAATCTTTTCTATGGTTTTAGTGCTAGAGGATTTTATTATGTTCAAATACTTAAAAATTCATATTGTAACTATGATAAAATAATTAGCAATTATTGAATACCTAGCACGTGATAGGCCCTGTATTGGCTAATTTACACATATATTTTTCTAATTATCACTTTGGGCTAGGTATCATTAGTATTTCATTTCAGTTGTATAATAAGAGACTCAGAAAGGCTAAGTAGTGTTCCCTGGGTGAAATATAATTTGCAAGTCTCCATAATTAATGCCTTTTGAGACTTTACTTCGGTGAGGTTATACAGAGGATTGCATTTTGCTAATAAAAAATTCAAGGAATCAGATATGCATATGAGGCATAAACTAATCAAACAAGGAACAGCACTCTTTATAGAGGTAAGGTCTATGGATTAGCTTTACCAAGGCCACTCTACAGCAGAGAGAGCATCTCCACCTACCACCTAGAATTCATGTGCACAAGCTGTATATCACGGAAGAGAAGGAAAATCAAAGAGGTTAGTAGGAAAATGAATCAAAGCAGCTTCCAGACAGAAAAGGGGCTGAGCAGAGGCAAACAGGCAGAGAAACTTCTGTATCAGTATCAGGCTGGTCTCTGATGACACTGATTTTCCTCTACATTGGTTAAACCATTTTGTATATTCATTGTATTCTGTCCATTTATTAATATTTCAAAGAAAATCTGATTGTGACCCACTAAGTTGATTTCTGACTTGCTAATGGATCACAACACATGGGTTGAAAAATATGGCTATTGAGGAAGGAGAGTTTGGCAATAAAGTTGAACATGACTACCAATTTCTTGCTTTGTTTCTCTTAACAAGTCACATTAACTTCTTTAAGTCTCAGTGTCCTTGTCCCAGGCAACATTAAGTCTAAACTCAACCCTAAAGTTAGTTATCTTCACAAACCCTTACCTGGATTATCTTAAATGGTTTCTGCTTGTTTGGTTGTCTATATACCTAAATCTATCAAATAACTGTCCTTTTTGCTAAACTCTAGGGTGATTTAGCTGTAAGTGGTCATACAATAAATTATCTGTTTAAATTCTTTTTGTAAAAGCGAGCTTCCAAAAAGGTAAATTGGACTGTTCTTCACAAATTATTCATTAACTTTCAAATTCTGGCTCTGCCACTTACATACATTTGCATAGTGTTAAACAACTTTCAAACCTTTGACAGTTTCCCCATCTTTGAAAAACCCTGCACAATTTCTCTAATGCTTAAATATGTTAAAATTTATAAATCTCCCAAAATATATGTGGTCAATAACTGAAAAAATATTTTAAAAAAATGGAGCTATTAATACTATAATTGAACATATTAATCTTTACAAATTCATAATTTTTGCCATGTCACTAAGCCTATTGTTTAGTTCAGCTGACATTTCTTTGTTAGCAAGGATTACTTAATGAAGGAAGCTGTGTGTTGATTTACATTCTGGTACAAACTCTTTAATTTGTATAACTGCTTCAGATTATTTTGTTGTTGTTTTCTAGGAAAGTCAATAAGACTTTCAAAATCTGAACATAAACAGTAATAAAATCCGAGAAAGTTTCATAGATTTGTTCATCTTTCTGAGTGTGTTAATGCTAGAAAATGTGCCTAGCTGTTGAAAATGATGTGGTAAAGAAAGAAAGCAAAATATATAGTTTGTTTTTAAGAAAGCTCATTATAGGTAATTAGATTTTAAATGGAAAATAAGATAGAAAGGATTATGGAGGTGGAGCATGGGGAAGACAATTAGGAATATTATAAGTCTAAAGAATAAAAAACTAAAGATTAAAGCTCCACCCTACTGAACGCTGTGGGGAATTCACCTATTTCATTTTTTTTTTTTTTGCTTTGGCTTTTATGATACTAGAAATTATCTAATAAAGGTATATAAGACACACTCAGGTCGTGCAATTTTGACAAAACTAAAAAGAAAGGGAATAGTGCACCATTTTTGATATTAAATTAGAAGCATAACTTCTTTTGAATTCTTAAGTCTTATGCCATCCTCATTTTACTTTGAAAAGGTCTTTATTTCTATGGTAACAGCTGCAAAGAAACACACCACATTCACTTGCATCAGCTCCCAATGAAAATGGTATTTAAGCCCATAGTAACTTACCAGTAGAGTATAAAAAATTGTATTACTATAACCACAAGGACTTATTGATAAAAACACAGGCAGGACTCTTCGTATGGTAAGACAGTCCCTTGATATTTCCACACTTGGAAATGATACTTAATTAGCATGCTTCAGAAATTTTATACCGTTTGAGAAAAAATAAATGACAGTTTACAGAATGTGCACAGAGACATAAAATGTGAACATTGCCAAAAGCAATAAAGATAAGAACAATTTAATTTTGACAATATTTTACCCTGACCTCATTTATATTATACCAATAAAACCAAGTTTTCCAAGGAGTTAGAACTGTGTTCTCACAAAATGAATTTGTGAAACAAAATAAATGAATTCAGACAAATGTCTGATAACAGAAATGCTCTTCTAAGATACCACTGTTAATTTACAAAGGAAAGTAGGCTTAGATAAAAGGGATAAAATGAAATGCCTACATTTTCCCCAGCAGCTTGAAAAACCTAGCAAAACTGAAATTGAACTGAAATTGCAATAATATACCTTTTCTTCTCCCAAGGCCTGCCCTTTCACCATCATTTAGTTTGGCTCCTTCTACTTCTGTATTTCTCTCTACATTTACCTAAGCTGGGCTTGCTGTTCATGAGGAAAGAAAGTAGTTGGTATATCTACTGGCCTGAAAACAATCTTGAGATTAATGCCTCTTATAAACAGCAAAAGTTTTACTAAATCATATGTACACTAACAAATTCTTTCTATATGAGAAGAATATGCATATGCAATGTAAAAATGCAATAAGCCTTTATTTCCACTTTGTCCCCAAAGTGAGTGTCCATGCCCCTCCTTTCCTTCTCCTGTGTCCTCAAGGTAAAGATGCTGACCCATGTTTATACCTGTGCATTCTCTTTTGGCCTCTTCTGGTATGTCTGGATTATTTATTATTATTTGCTGTTGTTTGCATCTTCAGTTTCTCCCTATTTAAAGACTTCTTTGTTTCTCCCTATTTACAGACTTCTTTGCTTCAGTTTGTAAATGTAATTGAGTATTCATATATGTATACGCACTTGTGAGAAAAAAAACCCAAAGCCTGTCCTTGACCTATGTAGTCTCCTATCATCTCTCTTTACACTGAGGAAGGAGACCCAGGCATCTAGGATCACCTCCCCCTTGACCTCCACACTGCCTTTCAGTAGAAGAAAAGGCTGGCCGACTGGCGCCTCCTAAATCACCTTCCTATAAGATAGCAGGTGTGGTATGGGGGAATCTCTCTGGAAGACATTGTTTTTACTTAAACAAGATCAAACCCCCTCCCCACTCCTCCATCCGGAGAACAGAACCCTTTCACATGTAATTCCTAAAACTGTAAACCCAAGACCCTTTCATTTGTAATTTCTAAGGCTGTAAACCTAAGATTCTTTCATATTAATATCTAGAGTGTAAGCCTATATAAAGGCAGAACTCCTCTTTGCTAGGGGAGCTTGGCCATTTAGACAAAACATAAAGCCTTGCTCCCAGCCCGTAATAATAAACACCTCTTCCCTTCTAGTTCGGTGTCTGAGAGGTCTGTTTCTCACGGCTGATCCTGCTTCATTACTTCAGCTTATGAGAATAATAGTTCATAATCCCCCCACTTTCTCAGTATCTACCACATTCTCGAGATCCGTGTAGTGTCACTTCTGCCTCTGTGAAACACAGCCACTCTAAGAAACCAGCCTACTTCAAGATCACCAGTGGCTTTTCCTCAGCCCCATCCTCCCTAACACCTCTGAAGACTTTCCTATCAGTTGGCAGTCCCCTCCCTTTCAAAACTTTCTTCTTATTCTCCCACTTCTCTATACTTCAAACTTTCTGGTTCATCTCTCCACTCCACTCCTATATATAGGCTTACCCAAATTTCAAAGTTCTACTCTCAGTTCTTTTCTTTCTAGTTTCTCCCTTGAGCACCACCCCCTCATCCCACTGTGGTAGCTTAACTTATTGCCCTTAAAATGATGACTTCCTAACTTCTACTCAGCTCACACCCTAAGGGGTTGGTGCACTTTTGATTGCAGATACCTTCAGTAGCCCTAATGCTGTAGGCTTCAAACTGACTAATCTCTTCCAAAAGAATGTTTTCTTCAAGTGTTTTCTACTTCATTTAAAGGTACTATCATCGTTTAAGACTTGATACATCAGCAATCACTTCTGAAACTTAAGTCCTTTGCCTGGTCTATGTTCATCCAGTCTCCTTGATGTCACTCCTATCAGCCATTTTACTGGTTTTTAAAATCATGTCCTTTATTACTGATTGATTAGACTAAAAGAATAGTTTTTTTTTTTTTTGAAATGGAGTCTCCTCTGTCACCCACACTGGAGTGCAGTGACATAATCTCGACTCATTGCAGCCTCTGTTTCCTGGGATTAAGTGATTCTCCTGCCTCAGCCTCCCACATAGCTGGGATTACAGGCACTCACCACCATGCCTGGCTAATTTTTGTATTTTATTAGAGACAGGGTTGCACCATGTTGGCCAGGCTGGTCTCAAACTCCTGACCTCAAGTGATCTGCCTGCCTCAGCCTCCCTAAGTGTTGGGATTACAGACGTGAGCCACTGAGCCCGGCCTGTTGGGTTAATATTATCAAAGTTCTTTTTAACATCATGTCTTCACTTTCACTGAAAAGCCATCAAGGATTCTGTCAGTGATGTTCAGGATTTTGTTTTATTTAACCTCTATACAGGTGCAGTTGGTGCCAGCTTGGCTGGGCTCAGTTGCCATGGGTGTTGGCTGCTACTAGCTTCTAGCTGCACATTTCCTGGAGAGTTACCTTAGTCTACAGGAGCTACCTGGCCTAGAGATACTGGGAAGTTATGCCCATCTACCCACCCTAAGGGGGGCAAGCCTCACCCTTTGCTTCAAGGCAGGAGAAATTCTGTGGTGCTCTAGGGTATCTTGTGGGATCAGAGACTTCATGATCTTTAAACCATATTTTGCCTGCATTCTTCTCTTCCCTTGTCTGCTTCCCTCACTCTTTTACAGGTTTGTTCTGTAAATCGCCTATACAAGAATCCCACCTTAGGCTCTGCTTTTAGGGAAACCTGACTTAAGCCAACTTCCATGGTATTTCACACAAAACAGGCACTCAAATGTTTCTTGAGTAAATAAATAGGCTCTCAGATCTCTCAGAGAGGCTTTTTGTTCAAATGTAGTTGCCTCACTCAATATAGGTGTTTTTGCTTATTTTCTTTTTTTTCCTAGTCTCTAATAATTAGCTCCTATCTTTTCCTCTCAGTGTAGAGATTTTGATTTGATTGCATTTATAAGATCATCAAATACTTTTGAAGATAAATTAACCATAAACATGATTGAATAAATGCACAAAGCTATGGAAATGTTTCTGCAAAAGGTTTGGAAGACCGCATGAAACACTTGGCCAATGGAGAGTGTGAAGCAATGGCCTTCAATATGGCAGAACAAAAAATGGAGATTTTTTCCAATGATATCTTGCTCTTTTCATTTTCTAAGATTAATTTTCTTAAAGTGGCATTATTATTGAATAAAAATATTGAATGCTTATAAATTATTTGTTTCTATTATTGAATTTTATGTACATTCAAGGTATTAAATATACTTGTAGATACTCTGTAGGCATTCTTTCTCACAGTTGCATAGACACATTTTTTATATCTCTCACATATGAAATACAAACAAAAATCCTTTCTAGTGTTCAAGAAGTGCATTGTCTAGTGATTTGAGAGCCACAAATGACACCATAATATAGTGATCATGACATATGTTATATACTGTTGTGAATTTAAAAAACACAATGGATAACACTTATATACATGTACATATATATGTGTATATTCTTGTGTTGGACATATTAAAAATGTCAAATAAATATCAGATTTATCTACAATAATTCATGAAAAAAATCCAAGTAAAAGTTTACTGGTTCTTCAAGCAATGGGGAAAGGATTCCCTATTCAATAAATGATGTTGGGAAAACTGGCTAGCCATATGCAGAAAGCTGAAATTGGATCCCTTCCTTATACCTTACTCAAAAATTAATTCAAGATGGATTAAAGACTTAAATGTAAGACCTAAAACCATAAAAACCCTAGAAGAAAACCTAGGCAATACCATTCAGGACACAGGCGTGGCAAAGACTTCATGACTAAAACACCAAAAGCAATGGCCATAAAAGCTAAAATTGACAAATGGGATCTAATTAAACTAAAGAGCTTCTGCAAAGCAAAAGAAACTATCATCAGAGTGAAAAGACAACTTACAGAATGGAAGAAAATTTTTGCAATCTGTCCATCTGACAAAGGGCTAATATCCAGAATCCACATAGAAGTTAATCAAATTTACAAGAAAAAAACAATCCCATCAAAAACTGGGCAAAGGATATGAACAGATACTTCTTAAAAGAAGACATTTATTCAGCCAACAAGCATATGAAAAAAAGCTCATCATCACTGGTCATTAGAAAAATGCAAATCAAAATCACATTGAGATACCATCTCACACCAGTTAGAATGGCGATCAGTAAGAAGTCAGGAAACAACAGATGCTAGAGAGGATGTGGAGAAATAGGAACACTTTTACACTGTTGGTTGGAGTGTAAATTAGTTCAACCATTGTGGAAGACAGTATGGTGATTCCTGAAGGATCTAGAACTAGAAATACCATTTGACCCAGCAATCCCATTACTGAGTATATACTCAAAGGATTATAAAACATTCTACCCTAAAGATAAATACACACGTAGGTTTATTGTGGTGCTATTCACAATAACAAAGTCTTGGAACCAACCCAAAGGCCTATCAGTGATAGACTGAATAAAGAAAATGTGGCACATATACACCATGGAATACTATGCAGTCATAAAAAAGGATGAGATTATGTCCTTGGCAGTGACATGGATGAAGCTGGAAACCATCATTCTCAGCAAACTAACACAAGAACAGAAAACAAAACACTACATGTTCTCAGTCGTAAGTGGGAGTTGAACAATGAGAACACATGAACACAGGGAGGGGAACATCATGCACTGGGGCCTGTCAGGGGTGGGGGTCTAGGGGAGGGATAGCATTAGGAGAAATACCTAATGTAGATGACGGGTTGATGGTGCAGCAAACCACGATGGCACGTGTATACCTATGTAACAGACCTGTACATTCTGCACATGTACTCCAGAACTTAAAGTATAATAAAATATAAAATACTAAAGAAAGTTTACTGGTGTTTGAGGAAAATAAGAAAAAGTAGTTGCTAAGGTATTTCTGAAGAATTCAAGAGCTACTCTCAGTATTATTATGCCAAGAAACTTAGAAATGAAAATACTGCATAATCTACGTACATCATAGAAAAAAGAAATTTTCAACTTTTTAAAGAACTATAGTATCACATTTACTTTGCAATAGCTTCTCTCTGATAATTAAAATATAACTGATGATTGATAATTAAATATAATTAAAATATAATGTTAATTAAAATATAATGTATTAGAAAAACAAAAGTGCTATAAAATTAAAGTTGCTTTGAGAATTATGTGCCATTACCTAAGGTAACTCAAAATACTATAGAGTTTTACAAAGTTGAGGCCTTGATTATTTATTGGAAACATAATTTGCTGGCTTTCAAAGTCATTAGGCCATAAAAATGTTTCATGCTCCAAATGTTTTGCATTTCTGAAACTCATCTGTTTATATTTTCCAAACTGATTAATAACTTGTGATTAATTCTTGGTTTTGGCAGCCACCCACACATATATTCACTACATCCCAAATGGATAAATAACTTTCTACCTGACATTTCTAATGGCAAATGTATGAAATAGTTACTAACGTGTTCAGTGTAATGTTCTGAATAAAGATCCCGATGCAGGTGTATTAGCATATCGCCAGTTTGGCAGAATGTGCCTTCTCCTTTTCTATTCTCTTTAAGTGTTTCTGTGGCTAAGTAGGTAATATTTATAAGACTCTTTCATAGAACACCTGTCACCAGAGTGCATTTAAAGTGCTCTGGCTTAATCCCATAATGTACCTGAGGCTAAGTTATGATAAAACAGATAAATTTAGACTAGTCTTTAGTGAAGTCACAAATTAATCCAGTTGCGCCCCTGAAAAAAACAGCAGTTCTGACTCTCCCCCACCAACCCCATCCCCCCCGAACCCCGGTCCCTCACTGGCCAGGCATTGCTGGTTCCCAACTGTTGGCACAGGTTATAGGGACAAAATGTGTGCTCATTACAATGTGTGGAGACCTCAAAAGGATCAGCTGTACTCACCTATATTTGTCCCTTAGTGTGTGGCCTTAATTAGAAAAATTAAGTTGATGATTTTTAAATATCTTTTTAAAAAGTTAGGGGTTTGGTTAAATTCTCAATATTCTCTATTTTAAAAACATGCAAATCTGGGTTTTGGTATGACACCACAAAATAGACAATGGCTGTATGTTATGCAGAACAGTTAGAATCAATAGCCCTGCATCCTCAGAGAACTGCCAATGTTTTCTGGGTCTCTGTTTTCTTATCTGGTGGGCTGGAATGATACAGTACTCCTTTAGCTCTAAAATGTGATGATTTGATGTTCCGGAAAGGGTCCACCCCGCCTCTCTAGGCTCATCCCTCTGAAGCTTTCAGCCACTCGGCCTCTGGGGCTGAATGTCTCTAGTTTGAAGGAGTCCCCAGTAGATGATGTGCCTCTTCCACATCAGAGAACAGCTCTTGGGTCTATTCACATAAATAAACCATTCAGACTCAGGGTCCTATTTGAAAGTACAAAATATTTTCCCTTTACTAATCCACACAAAAGAGAAAACTTATTACATTATTTTGTTACAATACAAATAATGTCATTTGACTCTTCATTTAAGTGAATGTCAGAACCTCAGCTCATTGTTGCTTTACAATTGATATAAGTATTATTAGAACAAAATCATTGCTTACAATATATTTTTTTCTCATTTTCAGCTTTTCCAGGGTGTTTTGTCTCTTCTACCTTAAGTGCACCGCAGAGACCACTAGTTAGAGTAAAATTTACCACAAGGAGACACAGGCACACTGTCGTTAACTAGCTGTGCTATTTAACTTTGTCTAAGGGATGGCCTGTGCTCACAAAGTCTGGGCTACATCTCTTGTTCACCTGATCTTAATTAGCCTGAGCTAGAAGTTGTTTCCCAGCACCTTGTTCCTTGATTTATCTTTCCCACCAGTAACAGAATATGAAGCAAAAGTAGAGGATTATCCTTGCTACACAACTACACCCTTGAGGGCATTTGTTTGATATGAACATATATTAGCTTTTCCTCCCTTTTCCTGTCTTACTACATTGCTTCAGCAACCATATTTGATCCAATTTTAGGGGACACCAAGCACCCAAAGTCGGCTATGGAGGTCCGTAAAAGGAATGCAGGGATCAATCCAGATCTGGATTTATTTTTATCCACCGATTTTCATACTTGGTTTTGTAAATTCAAGCAAAGTGTTGGAGAAAGTTCTGCAACTGTTGCTTGGAACCTGAAGAGGGTATTCATTTAGAAATGAATCCCAGTTATTCATTTAGAAATGTCAGACAGAATTAAGGATGATATCTCTTATAAGCTCTCAAGATAATCCTCATGGAGACATTCTGAAGAAATGTCATAGCAAGTAAATAAAATAAGATTTTATCTGTATGCCAAAAATTTTATAACAAGCAATAGGCATGAACCAATAGTTGTAAAATACAGAACATTTAACATGTTATTTTTAAAGTATATGTTTACATTTATAGATAAATCCAAGCAAAAAAAAAGATGCTTTTTTTTTTCTACCTATGACCAGAGTTAAAACTATTATTTAAAGTAATTTTTGACTTTTTCTTGCTAGTAAGACAAATTCCTGGTGGAAGGACATCAAGTCATAGTTTTAGTGAGAGCAGAATTATGAAACACTCACCATACATTTTAAAGATCATTTTCAGTTTTGACACATAAAGATAAGAAGACAGCTGTATCTCCTGTTTTAATGTGAAACTAACAAAATTACTTCCTGAAAATTCATAATATCCATTCTTTTCTCTATAAGACTCCTCTCCAAAATTCAAGCCTGTGAAGGATGTGCAACTGCAGATAATTGTTAAGTGTTTCTACCAGGTCTTGAAATCATTTCCTTGAAACAGTGAGAACATTTTATAGCTGTGAAGTTGGTACCTTGGAAAAAGCTATCTTAAAGGAAGAAGAAACACTATTTTTTTTTGAGATGGAGTCTTGCTCTGTCACCCAGGCTGGAGTACGGTGGCACAATTTCAGCTTACTGCAACCTCCGCCTCCCAGGTTCAAGTGATTCTCCTGCCTCAGCCTCCCGAGTAGCTGGAATCACACCATGCTCGGCTAATTTCTATATTTTTAGTAAAGACAGGGTTTCACCATGTTGGCCAGGCCAGTCTTGAACTCCTGATCTCAAGTGATCTACCCACTTTGGCCTTCCAAACTGCTGGGATTACAGACATGTGCCACCGAGGCAAATGAAACACTATTTCTTTTTAATTTTTTTTTAAAGATGGGGTTTCACCATGTTGGCCAGGTTGATCTCGAACTGCTGACTTCAGGTGATCCCTCTGCCTGGGCCTCCCAAAGTGCTGGGATTACAAGTGTGAGCCACTGCACCTGGCAACACTATTTTTTTTGAAGTATACTGTGAGGCAGGTTTGACCTGCATTAACTGTCTTTCTGTGTTCTATGAAGTTTTCATAGAGAATGGCTAGACTACAGGAGCATAATTTCACTTGAAAAATATCTCAAGCCCTATAAAAACAAATAAGCTTAAGGAAAATTTTGTTTAGGTGAGTCCTGTCACATATGTCGATTTCATAGAAGCAATGATTTCAATGTCCTTTTACCTAATGAGATCAGCATACCCTAGTACTTATTAAAAACATAATTCATTACTTGTGCTGTCTTAGGTAAGGTATATCAACCAGTTCAGAATCGAACCAGAAAAAAAACCAAGTGTTTTTACATGAAAGTCCTGGTAAATTTACACATGATCAGCATGATTTGTTTATAAAACCAATTTTGAGGTCTTAGCTACTCCACATTGATGACACCAATCTTTATCTTTATGCTAAATACCAAGTTGCTTGCACCATAAGATTTAAGTAGACATGCTGCTTGCCCTGCCCTCCAGTACTTTTGTAGGCTCCCAGCTCACAGAGGAAATGTGACCCAGCCTCTTTGCCATCAAGTGAGGGCTGGTGCAAAGAAACACATTTTGATGGGGGTCAGGGGGTCTGCGCTGTTTAGAATGCAAGGAATCCTGACTCCAGACACAGCTTCAAAGCCAGCTTGGAGCTTCAAGGAAAAGTAAAATCTGCATTAAAATGTTGGAAAGAGGCATTCAAGAGGATGGTTGCCCGGAAACTACAGGCACAAGCAGAGAGGATAAACTGAGAACAAGACAGGGCAGGATAGAGAGGTAAGTTACAGGAATTTAAAACATAAGGTTTCTGCTCAGGATCAAATTAGAATTCTGCAACAGAGTGCAAGAGTGGGGCATCATCTTGATCCAACCTCACAAACTTCTGTTTGGGGCAGTAACTAGTTGGTTCACCAGTAAATGTCTTTTTTCAGAGACTCAGAGGAACTTCTTTTAAAAAGACCAGGGTAGCTTCACACTAACTTTGAGATTATTCAGACATACATTTAATGTGACTATAAAATGAAAATTCAGGGTTACATTAAAACAATTATTGTTTTTCTTATTTGGGGGGAGAGTCTGTTAGGAATATTAAGAAATCCTACAAGGAACCTACATCTTAGAGGGAATTTTTATAATGCCAGTTCTTTTGTGGTATTTCTTGTTAACATCCATGAACATGCTCTGCTACTTGAAATAGTCTACTTTTCATGAAGGTACATCTCTGGGTTTCTATCCAGTTCCTGTTCTTTTCCCTCCACCACATTGACTCTCCTTCCTCACAACTCATGCCCCAATTTCCTTACACATTTTCCTGAGAGTTTTGTTTCCAGTGCCCTCCTCACTACTCAAGAGAACTTCTCTCCACTGGCATCAATTCCAGCCACTTCTCTTATCCGACATCTCTCCACTTACTTTGTTCCAAATTTTAATTCTGCTGAACCCTCTTCTCGAACCTCTCTTCTGTTGACATCTTGGTCCTGCAGTGCCCAGGTTCTCCTGGCCTTTTTCTGCCTCATGATGGGTTGAACACCCTCTTAACCTCCAGGAAGGCCCCCTGACATGTTGCTCTCCCTCATTGTGATCTGAAACATTCTCTCATCTATAGCTTAGGGTAAATATTCAACATTCATTGAATTCTAAAAACCATGTGAATCCATAAAGGATATAAGACTAGAAAATGTGTCAACCAAACATTTTGCTTGCAGGACTTCAAGAAGGTAAAGTAAATAAATAAATAAACAAACAAATAAATAAAGGCATATAAAAGATCCAAAAAAGAAAATCAAGAAGTTGAGAAAAACAAAGAGGCCATTAATTTCAGATACATATTGTCACAGAACATTATTAAAGTTAAGAATAGCTTTTAAGGATAAGAAGCACATTACTTCTATATTTTATTAAATGAACACTTTGTAAATGAAGATTTAGCAGCTTAAATGATCATTAAAAACATAAAATCAACTAATCAAAATTTCAAACAGAACTCTGGCATGGTACTTGCAAAAAGATAGTGTTACTATTGTGTTATAGAAAACTACATAAAGAGTTAAAGAGAAAAAGTAAAAGAATTCATTGATCCGAATCTTATGTCTTTAATAATAGTAACAGCAGTGATTTTAACATGTTTCTATAATAATTGATATTTTTCAAAGCATGTTCAAATGTGACACCCATGTTTGAAACTCACCATAATTGTGAGATATTGGTAGAGTAGTAGCTACTACCTATTTAATCATTGAGGGAAACCAATAAGTTAATAATTTGTTTAAAATTAAATGTTCTGCTCTCATTACAGTCATTATGTCTAGGAATAAAGTGCATGAAACTTCATATATTTTGTTTCATTTAAATAGCCTTAATGATTGTCAGTACCTTCCTGGTCAAACACTCATAATTGAAATATGAGAGTTTTTGACACTGGGTCAATAAAAAATGATTTTAAATTCCCAGATTTTTCTCATTATTGTTTTCTACTGCAAACTTTAGTGAAATAGAAAAATTATTGATTTTAGCTTTCAGAACGTGCGTATATATGTATATACACATGTATACATGTAAAAGTACATTTCTATGTCTGAAAAGAGCAGAGTGCTACTTAACTCTTGAGCTGAGAAGAAATGATGGCACTCAGGTGGACCTAAATGTAAATGTGTAAGAACGCTCATGTCTTAAATTCATTTGCTTCTCATTCAAGTAGCTTATAAAATAGAAATCACTGAGCATATATGGACATAATCCAAATGCATATAATCATTTGTAAATGTGGATAATGTCAATAATATCTGCTCTAGCTACTTCTTTTGATAAACAGGGCATTTGTGAAAGAGCAGTGGCAATAATGACAAACTATACCTAAAAGTGTCAATAAGTACTATTACATTCTTTAGTTTTTGACATTATGTTACTCTTTATAGAAGATAAAATAAAAGTAACATAAAATTATCCGGACTATACACATTTATAAATGGTGTAAATTTACATAAAATAGTGGTTGAACTTTACAATTTAACTAATTTCCTTCATTATTATAATGAAAAATACATGTTTAATTTATTCTTTCATCTACTTTCTTATGAAATGCAAGCTTTGATAACGTACAATTTTAATTTGAAGCATTATTGTTTTAAAAGGCCTCATTTAAATATTTTTTCAGTTCAGCTAGTACCTAACAAGTCTGTCATAATTATCTCACAAACCAAATCAAGAAATGTCAGTGGGAAAGTGGTAGGGTTTAAATACATTTGTACATGATTTGATTGTCACACTGCAAGGACATCAGTAGTGGAAAAGATGGTTGCCTAGGCTGGCATTACACAGGGTTGCCAGGCCCTGTTCTGTTCAGGATTTATTAACGATTTGAATGAAGACAGAAGGTAGGCTTATCAAATTTTAAAGTGGCATAAAGCTGAGAGGTATTTCACTGGAAAACAGGATTCATATCATTTTTTAAAAACAAAAAGCCCCAAACAATAGAATGGTATTAGAGATTAAAATCCAGAAAGATGAACTTTAACAACAAAGATCAGTTCCTACTCTGTGATTCAAAAAGGCATCTGTACAACAACAGACTGGGTAAAAATCTGACTTAGGAGTTTTCATTAAAATAAAAAGGGAGGAGCATTTAATTGACCACATGTCAGTATGAGTCAAAAGTGCAATACCAGACAAAAAAGAATTGGCTAAATCTTAGGCCATAATAGAAGCACATTGTCTGTGGTATGGGGTGTACTTGCCTCATTTTACTTTGCCTTAAGTAAGACTACATGTATCCAGTCCCATTCTTGACACCTTGGGAAAGTCAATGAGTGTTTTCTGGCAAAGACTATTGGCATGTTGGAGAGTCCAGAATCCATATAAGAGAACAAGCTAAGAAAATTGGGATTTTATTAGCTTGATAAAAGGTAAACTTTGGTACAACACACCATTGACCCTCAAATAGTTGAAAGAGTATAATGTAGTTGAGGAAACATTTTTTTTTTTTACAGAAGGCAGAACTGGGAATAATAAATGAGAATGTCTAAGAAACATACTTGGGGTTAATAATAAAAGAGAATATGAGACTAGAGTCAGAAGCTCAAGTTTAGGCAAATCACCTAAATACTCTAAGTCATGGAATGCTCATCAAGGGGGCAGAAGTTGACAGTACCGGTACTATTTAGTACAAAGACTGCCATAAATAATCATATGAGAAAGCACACAATATTTTTTTGAGACTTTAAAATGATTTGAAAATGATAATAGTAAGAGTAAACTACAAGAATGGGGTGCCTATTGTTCATATGAAGCTGACCGGTTGTCATAACACTGCAGGGCTTCCTTTTACTGAGGAATGATGAAATTGAACTGGAGTCGAAATAGGAGGTTATTGCTGTAATACCAATTGTAATTACAATTCATTCATTATTTTGTCTCAGTTAAAGGCAATAAATGGCAATGAAAGGAAAGTTACAAAAGGTCACTAAAGTCAAAAATTTAATTTGGATAAAGAATGTAGTTAATATCCACAACCTTTATGGAATTAATAAATAGGCTGGACCCCCACAAAGATACTCATCAACTTAACTCAAAAACTAAAAATATGACTAAAGTGCTGTAGATCAAATTAGGGCTAATTCATTTTATCCAAAAAATACCTCTACACTTGTGCTGCCAATCTTGAGAAAATATAGAATTTTCTGAATTGCCAAACGTCTGTCACAATCTCACCTCTCGAATTTCAGCTTTTGGATAGTTGATACTCTCTGATGCCCATCTGCTTGCTATATTCCGGTTTCATTTTCATTAGTGTTCTGAAATAAGTAGCCCCTGAGTTAGTAATGCCTACCAGTTGTTCCAAGTTTACTTACCCTCTGACCCTCTTTTCCAGGTGGACCTTGGGGGCCTTGTATCCCCAGGGAACCCTATGAGGAAAAAGAGACACGTTAATAGACTGTTTCAAGTACAACTGCCTCACAAAGAATGTTGTGGATATTAATAATTATTATGTTGATTAAAGCAAACCTTTAAAGTGATTTGAACTCTTTCAAGGTTAAACTATATATTAATAACGATGAATTGCGCTTCTTTGACTGGTTTATCTTTGAAGCTATCTCCAGAAAAGAAAAAAAGGCAGTCCCACACCAGGTGTGAGACCAAATGTTTACTGCCAGTGAAGAATCCCATATGATTGGAACCATGTTTCAACAAACCACCATAAGTAAGTGATAACAATATTTGCAAGCAGAAAAAAAATACCTCTTTATACATTTAAACTCTATAAATAAAACTACATTTTTGGTTGAGAGTAACTTTGTAAGTGTCTTCTAAAAAAATGCATGATTATGGTGTTGTTGGTGTCAAGCATATATCTACTTGTAACATTGAACTTTTAATATTAAAAATGTTATTTACTGCTTTCTCATAATAATGTAGAGTAGTAGGGAAAATAAACATTCTTTTTTCAGATCATAAAGAAGTCCTAGGAAATCCCAGGTGGTAATCCAGAAGTCAAGTCTTCTGATTCTTAGACAGGAATTCTTACTCCACATGAAATTAAAAATGATGATATTGCCATGAAAAAAAAACTTCAGCAGTTATGACTACTTCTGTTCTGCTGCTTCTTTCTTCCCTAATCAACCATTAAATGTGGGAGAGTTTAGTCTTCTTTTCTTCTCAGTTCACATTCTCTCTCATTGATTTCATACATTTGTGGGCTTTGGATTCTCTAGATCAGCAATTCCCAGATCTACAATTCCAGTTTATCTCTGAGCTGCATTCTGACCCACAACCTGCTTGATGGAACCTCAGCTACCTCATAGGCATCCACAGTTTACCCCATTAAAGCTCAATTCAGGATTCTCCCTTTAAAACTAGATCCTCTTCCACTGTGCCCCAAATCAATAAATCCACACTCTCTTCATGCTCATGCCAGGAATCTAGAACTCATTCTCCATACTTGACCCTCTCAAACTTATCTCTCATATCCAGTTACCAAATCTTATTGACTTTATCTCCAAGATATGTTTGAATTCATCCATTTCTCTCACTCCTATTGCTCCCATGTTCTTGCTCATCTGTAACAGCTTCCTAGTTGACTCTACATACCCCTCCCCCCATTCTCATCACAGCCAAACTAATCTTAAGAAAACCATGCTTGATCTTCCCTGATTTGCCACTTGGAAACAATGCCTTCTTTCAGTCTCTTAGTGTCTTGCACTTTTACTTTAAAGTACTTTCCACTAATTCATTTAAGTGATTATTCATGTAATGATTTGTTTCTCTCACCAGGCTCTAATCTATAATGGAATCGATATCTTATTCATCATGGTATGTGCCTGTTAATGGCCAAATGACAATTCATATTGGGGAACTCATCCACTCTAATAGAAATAAGTTTTTGGGTAAAGGCACTAATTTTCAAAAAGTTTTCCAAATATTTATGATTAACCCATCATCTAATAAATGCCTTAAATGATTTGAAATAAATGAAAAATCTGATAATACAAATGCAAATAAATGTAAATTTATTCCCCCTTATTCCAGAATAAATTCTTTTGTTACCTAATTTTAAAATAATTAAGATTCATATCTATAATATGACCTTTTTCTAAAAATTGATGGCTATGTTGAAACTAAAATACCAGATGTACTAATCATGATCCATAGTTACTTACTATGTATATATTCATTTTTAATTTTTTCATATAAACTACATTTTCATAAATGTCATACATGTATAATTTCACCATCAAATTTTATTTTAAATAAAAAAGTGATATATGTATTTTAATTTTTCCTTCAGATGGCTTTCATTTGCTTAATATTCTCAGAATTCAGTATAAATTATTGTAATTAATTTTTTTTAAGTGTTAGTACAAAAAAAGTCTGCATATGTCATCAGTTCTAACTGTTCCTCCAAATCTTTCTTATTCCTTCTCCACAATAGTTGAATAAAATTTATGCATTTATCACTCTCATATCTTTTATCTACTTTGGGAGCAATTTAATGTTACAGGGGCATATGAAGCCGATGTTTTATTGATTTAGGTAGGAATAAAAACCAAGGAAAAAAAGCAATCCATTCTGTTTGTAGTTAAAAACAAAAACAACAACAAACCTGTCAAATGATATATAATCAAGTAATGTTGGATAATTAGGCCAAGTTTAGGATGGCAAATTCCTAATGTTTATAAGAAAAACAAATTTTGAAATTCAAACATACCAAGTGTCAATTACAATATAATTACAGAGAGTTGTGTCATTTTTTTATAAGAGTGTCACAATCTTGGCTCT
The DNA here is from genome assembly GCA_963573385.1 of Cacajao melanocephalus. Classification (NCBI taxonomy): domain Eukaryota; kingdom Metazoa; phylum Chordata; class Mammalia; order Primates; family Pitheciidae; genus Cacajao; species Cacajao melanocephalus. Next base: position 55,187 of record CAUYLG010058579.1, read on the forward strand.
AGATTAAACTCTTCTCTCCTACCCTTAGAACTATTATCATTTCATGAATAGTTAAACTAATATATAACAATTTTGATATTCATCCAAATGCTGACAGCTTATTCAGTGTTTTTAAACATGAGTTACTAAAACATATACACTCCAGGGAGTACACTTAATTCTGAGACACATATAATAAAAAATCTACTCCCTTTACTATTTAAAGAAATTATGCAGCAAAGTCTACTTAATACAAGAATATAATATTTGATTTGGAATGTATTTAACAAATTCAAAAATATTTATGATAATCTTTTTTATGTGAGACCCAAGTAGTAAGATATGGTACCAACTCACATACATAAACCACTTAAGTGCCTCCTAGATGTTCATGACTCTGATCTCCTCCTCTTCACTTTTGCTAAGTCTAGGACCCAGCTAGGGGTTTGATAAAAAATTGGGGAAATTCTTTTTTAATCCTTGATAAATCATTCACTATTTGAATGATCCATGACCAATTTGTAATTCTAGTCATGTTCTTCTAATCCTCAGAACAGTTTTGAGCAGAGTACTGAACGTTAGTTGACATTGACAAAGTAAAAATAATTTTAATCTTGTCATTAGTGAAACACAGATAAATTAACTGTAGAAAAATAATGTCTATTCCCAAACTAACAAATTAAAATTCTGGGAGGATTATTTATAATGATCCAGGTCACTGTTCCTCCCATTTAGTAAAGTCAAACAGTGGATTTATCTATCACTTATTATGAAAATTACAGACATATTTAATCTCCAGTTTACCTAAATTGAACTTGGATGGAGCTTAGCATTTGTCTCAGAATCCCTTCCACAATTCTTCCTTATTCTGGCTTTGTAAAGGTCATTATGTGGGTGCTTTATTTATCCTTTTAGATGACCGTGGGCTCTAAAGCATCAGTTCTCAACCTTTTCGGCACCAGGGACAAGTTTCGTGAAAGACAATTTTTCCATGAACGCTGATGGGGGCATGGTTTCAGGATAATTCAAGCACATTACATTTTTTTGTGCACTTTATTTCTATTATTATTACATTGTAATATATAATGAAATAATTATACACTTGCCATAATGTAGAATCAGTGGGAGCCCTGAGCTTGTTTTCCTGCAACTGGATGGTCCCTTCTAGGGGTGATGGCAGACAGTGACAGTTCATCAGGCATTAGATTCTCAAAAGGAGCACACAACCTAGATCCCTCACATGCACAGTTCACAGTAGTGTTCACGCTCCTATGAGAATCTAATGCCACCATTGATCTGACAGGAGGTGGAGCTCAGGAGGTAATGTGAGCAATGGAAAGTGGTGGCTGTAAAAACAGATGAAGCTTGCTCGCTTGCCCACCACTCATCTCCTGCTATGTGGCCCAGTTCCTAATAGGCCACAAACTGGTACTGGCCCATGTCCTGGGGGTTGGGAACCCCTGCTCCAGAGGATAGAAACTCATTTTTTTTTCTATCCTATACAACACTTATAGAAGGAACCCAATAAACATCTGGCATATTGTAAAGAAGAAAACACCAAGTTAGAATAATACTGAGCGTTGGTGTTGGAGAACTGGCTTCTGCTCTTTATATAATCATTTTTATTTTCAAAATTTGGACTTAAATACCACAATGGAGAATTTTCAATTTTGTCTGTCTTCCTCAGTCTGAAGTGATCATTCAATTCTCTGATGTCTATGAGTAAAACTGTCTTATAGTTCATTTACAAATTAATTATTTACCACTGTAACATCATCTCTGTTGTAGAATTTACTCAAAATTTTGGCCATACCTGCTGTTTTACATATTTATATAATTTGTCCAGTTAGAGAATCATATTCTTAATTATCTTTGTACACACAGCACATTGGCATAACCTGTGGATTTTTCCCTTCTTTGATTTAATTCACTGAAGAAAAATGCCTGTCAATGCTTTCCACTTTTTAATCTACTTAGTCTGCTCTAAAATAACTGTAAGTTGAGTTATTTCTAAAACTTTTCAAATATACGTATTTATCACTTTTCTGAAAGAGACATTTGAGATTGGATTTAGCATTTTCATGATGTAAACATCTACATATGTCTACATAGTTATTCATTTTCCTTTTAGCACAATTCTGGACATTAAAAATGTTGACAAAGAATGAGATTTATAAGGCTGTTACCTCTTCTGTATAAGATAAAAATAAGCAAAAAAATAGTCCAAGCCAGCGAAACCATTTTAAGTTCCAGTGGATAGCTATTACAATGTGTTACATTTCACACAGCTCTCTCTGGACAATCTGCTGATTATTTAAGACAAGCTAGAGCTTATCATCATGGAAGCCCATGTAAATATTTAACTGAGAAATTACTTAGAATTAACTAGTTCAGAACAGAAGTTTGAAGTGTTTAACAAATATAGCAGATGTTTAGTAGAGTTAATAGGTTAGATTAATTACGTTTGAACACATCTTCACTTGTGAAAAGAGGCAAGATACATTTATAGCTTCTCAATCAAGAAAAGGAGCTGAAGTGAAAAAGGAAAGTTTCATATTAGAGGATTACGTGCACTCCCTTGCCAGGGAGTGTTGCAGTACATATGATACCTAATACCCACTTCAACAAAAATGTTATGCAAGTATATTTTAAGTGTTATGATTATTGCTTTAGAATATGCTTCATAGACTCGAAACATAAGATTAAGGAGCAACTGCATAAATTCTAAACAATTACTAGGGGATTTTCTGTGCTTCAAATTGAGTGTATGAAAATAAAATGGAAAACAGAATTTATCTGTTTTTACAGAAAATTTTATGCCTTTAATATGGGAACAACAGGAATAAAGTTTTAAGTTGGGAACATCAGAATAAAATTTTGTTTTACATGTGTACTTTTTTTCTCTTGAAAATGAATTGTTCTAGGACAGGAAATAAGTTTTATAAAGGCAAAAAGCAAATAAGTAAAAATATAATATATAGTCCAGTCACAAGAAGCAATTTTAAAAAAAATTTTTAACTTTCCTTACTTCGCTATTAGTGCCATATTTTCTTTTAACCTCTAGAGCATCCAGAAAGGAAGTGACTTTTACATTAGTTCTGAGAAGTGGAATTTAATAATGTTTATGTTAATAAATTAAAGGGTGACCAGCTTTAAGTTATTTCATCAAATTATCATAAGAAAAAACTTTCCTAAGGGTGAAAAGGAATTCTATGTTTATATAAAACCTATCATTTAATCAAAATCAGTTGTCAGTGTGCACTAGGAAATAGATACCTGCAAAACAAGGAACACTAGCATCCCTTCCACACACTAATAAAAGCCCTGACAAATCTCCCCAGAAGCATGGATAAGAGAAGTATAGGAAGAGCTGTAGTAGAAAGAAAATTTTGTGAAATATTAGGTGGACAAGAATGATTCAATCATTACCAATTGTAGTAAACCAGTTCCCTAATTGGGTGAACAATTTTATCCTGCCTTCGAAAATTTAAAAAATAGAGGTTATACATAGTGCTTTTAAAACTTAACGATTTCATATGAAGCCCTGGAATCATTTCAGACATGGGACACAATGAAATATAATCATTCCATGTGGTTGCAAGAATATATTTTAATCATAATCTTTTCCCATGTTTTTTGAACTCAGAAAATGTATCTCTTTATTATATAGATTCTGAAATAACTTGTTCTCTGTCACTATTGATTAAGCCAATAAAGCAAAAAAATTTTAATTGAGTAATGGAACATAGAGTCTGTGAATCTGGAATGATGTTGGGATATCTGTACTTCTCACAAACCTTCCTCTAACAATAATTTTTGCTCCTATTAGAAAACTTCCCATTTTTTAAGTTGTGTATGTCCTCACTTTCCACTCTGCATATTATCCAGCAGTGTGTCTTGCAGTTAGTAGGTGTTGAATGGATGAATGACTGTTAAGATTCTGATTCTTTGCACTTCTTTTGGTACTTCTACAGCAGTTAGAATATTAATTGTCATAGCTACAAAAAATCCAATTTAGATAATTATATTCTTCATCTACAAATCCTACTTGATATCAAAATCAAATCCTACTTGATAACCAAATAATCCAAGTTATTTTTACTTCTTATGTGGTAGCATTGCAAAATAGATGCTTTGCTCACATTTGGAGGAATTTGCCCTTCATTAAAAGAAGAAATATAACCTGCGTTCTTTAATTTATCTCACATTGATGAGGATTAAGTACTTACTTTCTGAAAAAACAACATGAACCGAAGAGATTAAAGTATCTATACAAACCATTAATTAATAAAAAAAGAACCAATCAAGTTATTTAAAATACTCATACCGTTTTTAATGATGTAGTATTAGGTTTGTTAATTATTCTTGGTTTACTTGCACTTATTTATCATAAGCACTTTCATATTTTGGTACTTTTGTATTTTAAATTATTCTTGATTATGAAAAACATTGCATAGATTTGTTATATTTTGGCATTAACCTAATAAATAAAATGTTTGATTTCAGTTAACTCTAGGCTCTGCTGACAAGTAAAAAATTGGTAGGTCATGGTCTATCAAATCCACTTGTATCATCTGTCTTAATGATTTATGTGAATGGGAGTATGATTGACTTCATTTTAATGATTTTTCTGATGATGGTAATAGTCTGAATCTTTGAATTGGCTTTGTCAAAGGTCAGTGATCACATGGAAACATGGTTCTACTGCAGACAGAAGGGACAATCACATAGGTGATTTTAAAATGTCTTCCCATGTTTTTGGAAGAATGAGCAACATTATATAAATGTAATTTCAAATTTAATGTCATGGGTAACTTTTGCATTTGGGTTATGCAACATAAATGACTAGACCATGGGAAACTTAATCTAGTAATTTTAGGCTTAAAAAATAAATCAGAACAGAGATATTCATACACTACATGAAAGACCTAGGTATTTAATGCTGGTAACTGTGAAGAAGGCTTATACAATATCACTTAAGTTGCAATTGAGTAAGGTGTTGAAAATCAAATGTTTAAGAGGAGATATGCTGTAATATGTATATATATTTTTTAAGTTTTAAAAATATAGATTGAATTATTATCTCTTTTTAACTTCTTTACACTGGTCTTCTTCCTTTTTGACAGAAGCATCCATTTTCCTTGGAAGGATTAAGATTGCAATAGTATGGCCGGGTGCCGTGGCTCACGCCTGTAAACCCAGCACTTTGGGAGGCCGAGGTGGGCCGATCATGAGGTCAGGAGATTGAGACCATCCTGGTCAACATGGTGAAACCCCATCTCTACTAAAAATAGAAAAATTAGCTGGGCATGATGGTGCGTGCCTGTAATCCCAGCTACTTGGGAGGCTTAGGCAGGAGAATCACTTGAACCAGGGAGTTGGAGGTTGCAGTCAGCCAAGATCGTGCCACTGCACTCCAGCCTGGTGACAGAGCGAGACTCTGTCTCAAAAAAAAAAATTGCAAATAGTATAAGGATTGTTGAGTTCATACAAGACAGTGGTCTGAAAAGTATGGTCTATTAGAAGAATAGTCTCTAATTATCAAGTGCTTCATCACTACATATCAAGAGATGTTCTCATAGATCATAAAGCTCAGTCATGAATCACAAGGCACAGGGAAAGAGGAGAGGTAAAAGTAGTTCTACTCAACCAGAAAGGAAATATAGAAAATGTCCCTCCCTTCTGCTTTCTTGAAAGAAGAGTTTCAGGAGAAGAATAGTGAATAAGACATCAGTATTCTTGTTTTCCCTCTTCTAGGGAACCCAAGAAGAAAAAGAATCCATAAGGTGTTAGACTTTTCAGCAGCAACACGTGTTAGAAGATAGTGGAGAAAAATCTTTATAATTCTGAGGCAAATAATTTTCAAGCAAGAATTCTATGCTCAGGTAAACTATCAATCAAGTGTGAAAGGGAAAGAGGCAAAGCAAAACATTTTTAGACATGTAAAATCCCAGAAGACATACTTTCCTTTCAATTTTTTTTCCATACATTGTTTAAAGATATGCGCACATAAATGATGGAGTAAAACCAAGAAAGGAGATGACAAGGAAAAGAAGCGGCAGTGAAATCAACTCAGAGAAAAAGAATAAAGGTAGTCACAGAATGAGAATTTTGTAGATGGCTTAGAAAGCTGCCTGCAACAGATGGAATAAAAGATCTGAATGGTACTCTCAGAAAAGAAGAAACTCAATGAGAAAATTTGAAAAATATGGAAGGCAATCACAGGGAAAATGGAACAAATTAGAAATGCCAGAAAAAAAACAAACCAAAACAAATGACAGACTATTCAAGAAAGGAAAGGTACACTACTTGGTTCTGCATACGACAATATTTACAGTCATTAAAATGTGAACTTTTATTTATTTATTTTTTTGAGATGGAGTTTTGCTCTGTCTCCCAGTCTGGAGTGCAGTGGCGCAACCTTGGCTCACTGCAACTTGTGCCTTCTGAGTTCAAGTGATTCTTCTGCCTTAGCCTCCCGTGTAGCTGGGTTTATAGGTGCCCACCACCATGCCTGGCTAATTTTTGTATTTTTACTAGAGACGGGGTTTCACCATGTTGGCCAGGTTGGTCTTGAACTCCTGCCCTCACGTGATCCACCTGCCTTGCCCTCCCAAAGTGTTGGGATTACAGGTGTGAGCCACCAGGCCAGGCAAAAAATGTGAACATTTTATATTTGTTTAAATAAAAATACTTTTACAACTTTACTAACCATTCATCTGTATCTGGACATCTAAGTTGTCTCTGTTCTTTTACTATTACAAGCAATGTGGAAATGAACAACCTGGTAGATGCGTAATTTTATAAATGAATGAGGCTATCTATAGCTATATTTTCTGGTTCAAAGCAAGAGTGAAACTCTCATAGACAGTATCAAATTGCCCTTCATAAAGATTATATCCACACCTACTTGCCCTAAAATGTATAGGTGTGTTTCTCAACATTTTTGCTAACATAGTGTACTATCAAACTTTTTGACCACTTCCAATCTTATAAGTGAAAACTAGTATTGCAGAGGTGTTTTAGTTTACCTTTTTCTTATTATGAGTGAATTTATATCTATTTCATATATTTAAGAGTCATATTCTTTCTCCTTGGGGTTTAAAAAAGTTGATTTGGAGAAGTTTCTCTCTATATTTGGATATATAGTCCTTTGTTACAATGTGAGTTGTAAATGTTTTTACCCAGGTGGCCATTTGATTTAGTTTAGTGGGTTTTTGCCTCCATATAGGAGTTGTTTTATCATGCAGTAAAATGTACTACATTTCTTTTTTCTATTTATACCTCTGGTTTAAAAATATATTTTAAAAGTTATTCTTAATTATTTTTAAAATTCTTATGTTTTCTTTAGGACTTTTGTGCTTTAGTGTCACCTTTAAAATCTTGATCCATCTGATACTTTTATTGTCACAGTAGACATGTACAAACCCAAATTTGTGTTTTTCCAAATGCTGTGTAGTTGTCCCCAATGCATTTATTTAAATATTTTTATTATAAGTTTTTAACAGTACTGTTTGATTCTTTAACCCTGTAAATGAATTTATTTGAAAAGTACTACAATTTTATTTAAAACATTAAACAAGTTAAGGCAAATAAGCTAATTCTCAAAGTTTACTTATTGCATGCAGATTCAAATTTAGCACTTGAAACAGTAAAGAATTGCCCCAATTTTCATATCTGGCAACTTGTTCTAAAGTACAAAGAAGATAAGTTGTCGTTGTTAACAGAAGCTTTTCTCTAATTGCAATGCTTTGTCAATAATTTGGATGACACAAAATGGCTATTCATATCATGTGAAATATCCTTTTTTTTTGTTTTTTGTTTTTTTTTTGAGAGGAGTTTCACTCTCGTCGCCCAGTCTGGAGTGCAATGGCGCAATCTTGGCTCACTGCAACCTCTGCCTCCCAGGTTCAAGTGATTCTTCTCCTGCCTCAGCTTCCCGAGTAGCTGGGATTACAGGCGCCTGCCACCACACTCAGCTAATGTTTGCATTTTTAGTAGAGACAGGGTTTCTCCATGTTAGCTAGGCTGGTCTTGAACTCCTGACCTCAGGCAATCCTCCTGCTTTGGCCTTCCAAAATGCTGGGATTACAGGTCTGAGCTACCGCACCTGGTCAAAATACCTTTTTATCATTATTTTGTCATTAGATTCAATTTGTACTTATTGGTGACAGAGCCAAACAGAATGACTTTACGAATTGAACAAGTCTTGTTAATTCTGCAAAACGTTTTTAAAAATGCCAGGGTGGATTCTTAAATATTTATAGTTAATTCTTCATTCATAAAATCAGTGAGATCTCCCTCTCTATGAATTAAGAATTAACTATATGGTTAATTTTGGTAATATGTGCACTAAAAGTGAAAAGTAGTTTCATTGTTTATTTATTGACAATTTGTGGATGTTAAATGGAAAAATATGTGCTAGGAATTTTTATACTGACAAAAAAAACTGCACCTTAAAAATGTTAAAAATCTGAAATTTAAATATATCTGAGGGCTAACTTCATTTCTAGGGAAATTATATTGCAGGTCAATGAACAAATACGTCTACTATACAAATATTTCTTTAAATATAACCTCTTAGAAACAGGGTTAATCTGTCAAACTATTTAATTGCCTCTATTTTATAGACTAAATAAGTTAAGGTTGTGTCAGTGTAATTCCAATTCAGTACTAATAGCATTAAAAGGTTACTTATGATGTGTTACATACATGCCCAGGTGGTTCCAGTGTCACTTTCCAGTCTATTGGGTTGGTACTATGGGTAGTATGTGATTTCCAAATAATCAGATTGTGAATTTATCAAAGTCAGAAAAAAAACCCTAATTTTCAATTTACTAGTCACTAGAAAGTTGGCATGACAGTAAATTAGGATTGATGTTTTAATATTTCAATGAAATGGAGCAGTCAGAATGTTATTTCTAAGCTTCTAAAACACAATCCTTGAGTGAATCAAGATAATTTCAGATTCAATGTATTCTCAAATATAGAGTGCATATTATAGAACCATAACAAGCAAACAATAGTAAGAAAAAGGATAATGCATATCATACAAAAAGACTCCCATGTTTGCACAGAAGCAAAATGTGGTAGCCCTAGTGCAAAATTTCAATGTCATTTCAGTACATTCTTTGATGACCTCCACACATTCACATTAGTAAATTAGGAAGGGGATAGAGAAGTGACATGTATTGCATACCTGCTAGTGTGTCAGGAATTCCACTAGTTACTTTAATATGTGATCTTATTTAATTTTAACAACTCTAAGAAATAGAAGCATTCCCTTTTATAGATGAGAAGATGAATTCTCTGAATATAAGATGGTAAATAAGTGGTGAAGCTGAGCTCTTAATCCAAATATGTCCGACCCCCAAACTCTATCTATTTCTAATATATTCTACTTGTACTTCCAAATAAATCTTTAGAGCATAAGACACATTTGTACTTTATCTTAATCTATGAATGGGGATTCAGGTCAATATTATCAAAGTGAAGATACAGAGTGACCCTTGACATTTTTGATACATGAAGGTATTAAACTTTCCAGAATATATTTATTAGGAAACTAAGAAGTGGCTTTGAAATAGGATAGAATTCTATAAGAAATGGAATTAAAAATTAACAGTATAGACTGAAGAGAAGTAAGAATAGCAAAGCACCAGAAAAAAGGTACTCTGGGACTACAGCTAACTGAGAAGCTGAATGAGTCAGCAGTATAGTTAGCCATAGTGTGGTAAACAGAAGAGCAACCATTTGCTAAGATCTGTTTGAAAAGAAATGCAGTGCACAAGAGCTGGTTGGCAACAATGCTCTATGAGTCTTTTGCATTTCTATTTGTCTTATAAGTGAGGCACTAACCGCTCTAGGTTCTAAACAATCTTTATACCTGTAGGGTGGAAACCTAGCCAAAAGGATGTCTATAGGATTCAAACTTAATTCTGGTACTGCCAGCTGGATATTCTTATTGCCTTGACATGGTCCTAAATAAAAAAAAAGATAAAGACTACTTGGTTTAGTACATTGCTTGCTCTGTATCCTTATGGTTGCCCACTTGGGCCAAAGTAGGAGACATACTGAGTCTATTTCAGTTTTATAAAAAATGTCCTTGTCCTTGTTGATGTTCCTGGATTAATGCTCAAGTCAAGCAGAAAGACCAATTCAGAAACATAAGGAGCAAATCATCTGGCTTTCTAAGATAGACTTGGGATGATTTATGGGATCTATTCAGCTGTTTGAATTTGGGATCCTGGGGGACAGGGTTGAGATCAATAGTGCAGGCTGGCCTCATCTACTTGCTTGGCATTCTATTAACAGTAGCCTTTAATTAAATGCTATATGAGACAAATTGAATAGTTTTGGTCACAGCCTTTATTGATAATATTATTCAGAGCTGTTAATGGAGTGGTATACTCATAACAAATTTGCCAGACACCAAGACAGTATAGAAATGAAGAGCGGATGTTGTTGAGAGACAATGGGTCTTTCCATGGGTCTTTTGTGCTTTTGCATGTCTTATGAGGGAGGTACTAACCACCCTTGCGTTCTGGGCTATCTTTTAAAGGATATTTATGCAGCAAAGCAAGGGTAGATCTGCTTACTGTTTAGGATGTTAAAGATAATGCCTTCCTTTTGGCAAAGGGCAAGTTTGCCTGCAGTCTATTTTTTTTTTAAATTTGGCTTTCCTACTCTACTTTGATGCAAACCCACTGAATATGTAGCAATTACCTGGGTTGCTTCTGGTACTTGGGAGCAAGGGCAACCAAAACAAACATAAGGTTCATGCTGCTTGCTGCCATGAATAATAATGCCTTTTTCTCTGACTCAGAAGTTTCATATCTTCTGCCAGGATTGATGAAACTGTGGCAGGCTAAGTCATTATTACTCAGGTTGAGTAAAATCTCATATCTTTTATAGTTCTTGACACTGGTATGTGTAATCCTTTCTTTATATTGGGCATGTATCTGACTTAACTATTCCTTATATTTATTCTCTATCCTTTTAAAATAATGTGATAAAATAGAGGAGATTAAAGGGAAAATAATATTATTAAGGAGATAGATATTAGATTGTATACAGCTAAAGGAAATATAATTCCTTAGGAAAGGTAAAAGAGAAAATAACAGAATTTTAGAGTTGAAGATGACCTTAACAACATTCTGTTTGACCCTTACATATTACAAGTGATATGCCCAAGGTAAAATAAGTAAATAAATATAAACAGTTGCATATTTCAGGATAGAGTCTGATTTCCTTGCCTTACATCCAGTGTCTCTCTATTTTGCAAAAGATGACTTTAGTAATGGATTAAGCTATATAAAGCTTTTGTTCATGTCTGCAGAATAATGAACAGATAATAATAGGAGTCTTTAATCAAGGAGATAATTCCTGTTTCCCACAAACAGCATGACTTTCAAATTGATAAAAAATAATCAGGGGTAGTAAGTGACATCAAGATTGTTATTGCTGAAAATTTTTAATATGGGACAAAGTGACCACCTGTCCTAAATTAATTAGGGTTGGTAGCTGGAAAGAGGGAATCTCCTCATTACGATATCCAAGTAAGTGATTTTGTAGTTTTCTGTAGATATTTTTCACTGTAGGATTTGATGATATTTTACTTTAATAATATGTTTGTCAGTGAAAAAATTTTGTTTCCTCTACCTATGAAGAATAAATATTTATTTAATACCTATACTACATCAAGTACTTTCAGTCTCTGGGGATACAGTTGTAAATAAGACACACAAGGCTCCTATCCTCATGAAGGTTACACTGGTTGTAAACAGAATACTTCTAATTCAGTTTATAGTTAATAGTTTTCTTAAGATGAAAGAATTCCACCCATAAAACACTGTGACTTTATAAAAGTTCTCTTTAAACATTTGTTAGCAATTACTCCATAAAAAATTTTAGGCTCATTTCTATTGATATTTTTGCCATTCACATTTAGTTTATTAATTAACAATAATAACAATAGCTAAGAGTTAAATAGTATTTACTAGAAACCAGGCATTGTTCTAAAATATTTACATATATTAACTCAATCATTATTACAACACTATGCAATAGGAAATATTAGTATCCCATTTTATAGATGACACAGAAAGGGCAAGAAACATGGTCAGGTTCAAAAGCAGGTACCTTGGCTCCTTGGGTCTGTATAACTCCTGAGTTAAGCTGTATGGGTTTTTGGTTTGTTAAAATCAGTGGAATAGTTAATTGGAATTAATATAATTCTTGTCCTTTTTAGAGAGCAATCCTTTTTTAGTTCCATTTAATATATCAATATAAGGCATTACAACAAAGGTTTTTTGTTTTGGTTTTTGTTTTTTTTTAGATTTTTATTAAAAAGCCTACAGCACCCAGTATTCCCAGGTGGTCTCTGACCCTGCTTAGCTTCTGAGACCAGACAAGATCAAGCACGTTCAGGGTGGTATGGCCATAGATCACAAAGATTTTTTAAATGCTTAGAATGGAATTGAATTAAACTAATTTTAATGTAGCTTTATGGCTGAAATAAATACATGTTTTGCTGCACATAATTTTTCAAAAGGTGTACCCATTTTATAATTTTCTTATGGCATTTAAAATACATTTTAATTTATTTTTCTTGATTTCTGAGTATTTCAACATGAAATAAAATAACTCTTTTGTAAAAGTCCCAAATTGTCATTGCATAGTGCTTTTAGGAAAGGAAGTTTTACTGGTTGAGGTTTTAAATGCATAATTTGGACTTTTGATGAAAACAATTTGAAATGTCTTTTGAAACAGAAGTAAACTATAAACAGAAGGGCAGAAGGAGCTATTCTCAAATTATTCATCTAATAAAAGAGATATAAATCACCTCCATGTCGAATGAGCCGACTGTAAGTTTTTCCAAAACATAAATCTTCCCTGAGGCTAAAACATAAATCTTCCCAGGGCCTTAAGCGTCAACTCGCCAGTATTTCTTCACAGAGCAGATAAAAATAGCTTTGTATTATAGAAAAATAGTTTATATTTTAATCAACTAATTCACTTACATGTCTTTTGCCCTCGAATAAAAAAAAGATTGATTTAAAAAAATATTTCAACTGCCTTCTTTCTACTGGCAGATTAGTACCTCAGAAATCCCAATACTGAGTTGGATCACCAGTTTCAGAAAACTAATAATGAATTAAATATAAATTATGCAACTTTAGAAAACTAATAGTATTGATTCAAATTTAGGCAACTCATAAAGTGTCTAAATAACTCAGATTTTGATATGTGAGGAATTTAAAATAATCTTAAATTATTTTAAATTACTGTTAATTATTATGCTATAATACATATATTTATATGTACATATAAATATTTATAATACATATATGCTATAGGCCATATATTTATTCTAGTCAGAATGGAAAGAGGAATTATGTTCTTTGGGCATATAGTAAGAACCTTTCTATTTTATTCACCTAAAAAGAGATCCTTAGGAATTTTAATAAGAAAGCATTATTTAGTAGTTGAGTCTGTGATTCAAATGTATTTAAAGCAAATAACTTTAAATTGCAACATAAGAAGTCTGGTAAAAAATAATTTTCTCTGAAATAACTAGATGCCTGTGTATAGTATGAACATAACTACAGTTATATAAATACTTGTAAACTTTTTATATACAATTCACCAATAATCATTTTAAAAATGATTAACTTTTAACTGGTTGCTTTTTCTTAAATCACATAGGTTCTCTGAAGGCAACAACAATGATTGTTTTTTGTTTCTGCGTCTGCAGTGCTTAACACAGTATCTGGTACACAGTAAGCATTCAACTAAGTGAGTGGGTAAAAGAGAGGAAGGAAGGGAGGAAAAAGGGACCATATCAGTCACTGAGCAATTATTTTTGTTTCTTGTACACACGAACTTAGAAAGAGAATTATTTCAAAGATACCTCATGTGAATACTATGTGATTTTTTTGTGCATTACAGCCATCTGCTAATTGAATGCCATTTGATTTATAAATGACCAGCTGAGATTTTCTCTCAGTTGCTTATGGTATTTAAGGTAGTTTTCTTAGAGTAAAAGCGATGCCCCCTCTCTGTGCCTAATTTCTCACTTAAGCTGGATTTATCTGGGCCCCAAGGAACTGGTATTTAAGTATCATTTAGTAAGCATGTCTAAGGCACTTCTGCTGTTGACAGCCTTAACCTTTGGCTTCCGCATAAACATTTGGTGCCATCTGGATGAGTATTTAATAACTCCCCATAGAGATAGGGCCAGAGCAACACAGTCATTTTCCTAGGAACTAAAATTAGTGGATATATTACATGAAATAGCACTGTTCTACCTTCCTTCACCTGTCTCTCCTCTGACATGACATGCAAAGGCCAGAAGAGAAAGGGATACAGAGATGGTAGCCAACTGTCTCATTTCACTCATAGTCCCTGTCTTGCTTCTGAAGCCTTAGTGATGTACTTTAGTAAAACTTTACTGTAAAAACAGCATTGTATTATTTAATTGAGGAGAATCTGGCAATAGGATGTAATAGGAAGGCTGCAAAACATACACAATTTTATGAAGTTATATATAAAGTCATACTACATTTATGTAAAATTAAGATTTTAACAACAGATGACAGATAACCAAAGAATTTTTGCTTATTGTACTTGAGTATTTGAATATAATGATTTACAACTAATATTTCAACATGAGAAGAAAAGCTAACATAAAATGCCTTTATTCAAATAACATGATTAAACCATGAAATAGTTACCTTTAATAGAGGATTTTTATGTCACCATCTTCATGATTTCAGAATAATTTATCAGAATCTACTTTTAAAATAAAATTTCATTATGATCTTGTATGCGTCATATTCGATCAAATAAATTTGTATATTTATTGTGATAAATACATTTTTCTTATTCAGTGTTGGTTTTAGCTCACATAAATCTGCCTTGTAAATTATAAATATCAACAGAAGAGATACTTTAAATATATTAGTAACTCACTGGTTAACTGTCATCTTGACATTAAATATTTATTTTTTTCACAATCAGAATACAGTATCTTAAAAATGCTGATTTTGAATATAGTTTTTAAAATATATTTATTTTAAATAATTTAGAAAAGGAATTTTTATCCTTTAACAGGCTATTCAAAAGTGCCTTTTCTAATCCATCATTATTGAAAATATATGACAATGATATTGGCACTATGGCCATTCCAGAGGTGGTAGAACCCAAATACCTTTTGAAAAAATGTGATTTGGTGATATTTTTAAAACATAGAATTTCAGAAAGTTAGTATATATATATATATATATACATACGAAAAGCATACTTACAAGGGAATTTTTCTTTGTTGTTAATAAGCCAGTTGCTTAGAGAATTTCAGCTAGAATCACTGAACTATTTGACTGTATTTGGCTTCATTTGTGCTATTGAAAGCATATGTCTCAAATTTATAGAAAGTTATTTCACATTTTTATTGATTAGAATGCTAAATTTTACCATCTAGGAGTTTAACAAGATGCTGAGAAATGAATAAATGAATAAGGCAAGAGATGGCAAAATCTACAACTATAGATTAAAAACTTATTTTAATTTAAACTTTGTATCACACTCATTAGGCAAGTCACAGGAATTAAAACTCAATAGTCATTCACTCTTGACTGCAAGCCTGAAAATACTAGCAGCACCAGTGCACTGAATCAGAACAGTCAATTTATTCTACTTGGCCATCACTCTGCTTTTAAAAAATAATGAACATTGGACAATTTTCTGGAAATCTTACTTAAGAAGAAGGAGAAAACTCAATAAACAAATGACCTTGAAGCACTAAAAGTAAAATCAGTGGCATAAATGTCTTATGTAAAAAAAAAAGAAAAAAATCAGTCCAAATGGCTTTATCTAAATCACTGGTAAGACTAATCCTTATCTTATACACACTATTTAAGAATAAAAAAAGAAAGAAGTTATTAAACTGAATTAATGAGGCTATCACAGCAAAGATTTTCTAAAAACTAACAAAGTCAATATTCATTAAACACCAAGTATTTTGAGGACATGCTCATATTTTAAGCATTGTTCTGTATTCATGGAATTCAACAGTGAACAAAACTCACTGAGACTCTTGCCCTCATTTGGTTTACATTCAAATAAAGAGGAAGACTGACAACAAACATTAATGTAATAAACAGGCAGTTTATTTGAGAGAAGTGATTAAAGAAAGAGCTAAGAAAAAGAACATATGAAGCATGTAATGGGGATTAGAAATTCCAAGTATATCTGTAGGCATGTAATTTTAAATATGGTAGCCAGTGTGGTAATTACTGAGAAGGCATCTAAGCAGAAACTTAAAGGAGTTAAAGAAGTTAGCCAGGCATGTATACAGGGGAAGATGGAAGAAACATCACATGCAAAGCCCCTAATGTGGAAGTGTATTTGGCATGTTTGAGGGACCGCAAGATGGCCATTGTTGTGGAGTAAAATCAGAAAGAAAGGGAAGAAAAGGAGATGAAGTCAGAAACGCAATGAGAGTTGAATCCTGTAAGACTTTATAGCCATTGTATAGAATTTGGGTTTTATTTAATTACCTGGGGAAACATTGGAGATTCGGAAAAGAAGAGTGACAAGATTCTGGCTTCTTGTGCAGAAGACTGAAGAAGAGCAAGGGGAGGAAGGAGACCATTAATTGGCTACTGAAATAATCAAGAGATTTATAATGGTAACTGAGACCAAGTGGTAGTAGTAGAGGTGTGAGAACTGGTCAGATTCTAGATATTTTTTGAAGGCAATTCAATAGAATAAGTAAAGAAACTTATAATTTACTTATATATCTTCCACCTTGGTGGAATTCAGCATTGTATAAAAAAACAAACCAACATGGGCTTCCAGGATGGCCCAATAGTTCTATTAAATCAATATGCCCACAGATAACAACTACATATAGAACAACTACCTGAAGACACTGAAAACTCAACAAAAGCAGACAGATACTGGAAAGGAGTCAACATTTGGAAAAATTAAACAGCATGGAGTCAGTTTTCTGTTTTTAAGATGTTTAGTCCGAGGACAGCTCAAGTCTTGGTCTTGGGTTAGCTAAATAGAAAGCCTGCAGTCTTGCTAAATTGAAAAAACTGAGGACAGAGCTCAGGGCAAATGGAATTCCTATAAAGTAAAGTGGGGTTGGTTTGTCAAATCCTGAAATAGTAAGGAAGTCTCACATTCTGTGTATAAGCTCTCTCCAAATCTCTGGCTGACTCCTAACCAAACATATACAGTGGAAAATGCAAGTAGCTCAGCTTAGCTTAAAAGAACAAAACTGGGATTTCACCTGTTGCCAGCTATAGGGGAAACAGAGTTTGCTATGTGAGTCTAGCCAATTTAACTGCCTGCTTTAAAACTGTATTAAAGCTCTTCAGAAAAAAATGGAATTCAAAGTTTCTATAATTTACCATTCATAGTATCCAAAATAAAAAATTACTTGCCATACAAGTAAGCACCAAAACATAATCCATTCTAAGGAGTAAAGACAATCAAAGAACAACTTGATATTGGTCACATGATAGAATGATCAAATATTTTAAAGTAGTTATTAAAACTATTCTCAAGGACAGGAAAGAAAACATGCTCATAATGAATAAAAAGACAGGAAATAGCAGAGAAATATATACTATTTAATACAAAACAAACTTCACTAGCTCAAAAATATAGTATCTGTACTAAAAAATTCACACGATAGTCTTAACAGCAGAATGGAAATTACCAAAGCATGAGTAAGCTTGACGAGAGCTTATTGGAAATGATCTGTTTCCAAGAAGATGGAATTGGGAAAAAAAATGAACAGTTTTTTGGACAGATAGGACATTATTAAAATCTAAGATATCTGTCAATAGCATTTCAGAAAGGGAAGAGAGAGATAATGGGGCAAAAAACATATTTAATGAAATACAGAGAAAAAATTTCCCAAATTAGTTGAAACACACAAAAGTTACAGATTCAAGAAACTCATCAGGGCAAATTTAAAGATAAACACACCTAGATGTACCATGATTACACAGCTAAAAACCAGTGATATAAAGAAAAATATTGAA
Source organism: Cacajao melanocephalus (assembly GCA_963573385.1). Lineage (NCBI taxonomy): Eukaryota > Metazoa > Chordata > Mammalia > Primates > Pitheciidae > Cacajao > Cacajao melanocephalus. Next base: position 73,225 of record CAUYLG010058579.1, read on the forward strand.
AGCAGCCTAAGAAAAATGATATATTGCATATAGGAAATGATTATTGAAATGATTGTTAACCTCTCATCAGAAATAATGCAGACCAGAAGACCAAAAAAAAAAAAAAAAAAAAACCCCTTAAATTGCTGAAAGAAAAGAAGAAACGATCAGCCCAGAAATCCATATTCTTCATGAAAACAGAAAATATTCATCAAGACCAAGACCAAGAAGCATTTATCCTAGAACAGCAAAAGTTGTTCACAGTCAGAAAATATATTAGGTAGTTTACCACATTAAGTATTTAAGAAGAAAGAATATCGAATTATCTCAATAGATGCAGAAAAAGACTATAAAATTCAACACCTGGTCTAGGTGAAACTCTTGGCAAACTAGAAACATAAAAAAAGTTTTTTAAACTGGTTAAAAAACAAACAAACAAAATATAGCAAGTCCATGCTTACTGTAAAACTTTAAGCACTCACATGGCAAAAGAAAAATGTCATTATTTTCTTTACTCAAGATTCTTTATCTCTACCCAAAAAACAAATAAAAGGAAAGGTCATATTTAAGGTGAAACTTCAGGGCCTTCACATTAGAGTCAGGGAAAAGACTAGGATAACAATTATAATCTGTATGTTCTAGGGCCAAGAAAAGAAAGAAAATTAACATTTTGGAAAGGAAGAGATGAACTGTCATGATTTGAGGACAATATGGTTCTCTATGCAGTAAATAGAACAGAACAGACAGATAAACTATTAGAACTATTTGATAGTTTAGCGTGGTTGTGAATAAAAGTCAATATGCAAAAATAAATATAATAAAGAATTTGTCTGCCTTGTGGAAAGCCAAATGTCCCAGTGTAATTTATTGAGTGGTTATCCTTTCTCTTACTGATTTATAAAGTTTTATTTACCACACTTCAAGGTCCTATATGTGCTTGTATGTATTTCATGGCTCTGTGTGTATTAAAAACCAAAATGTCTAAGAATGTTAAATATTGTTGAGGTGTGGCTACTATGGAAATTCTTGATACATTAACTGATATATGCTGACAATTAGCATAGCCACTTTATGGACCAATCAGGCAGTATCTTGTTAAATTGAAAAAGTGCAGACTTTCTCACCCAATAACTTCACTTCTAGGTTTACAACTTTAAAAAAATCTCATTCATGTGTATAAGAAGCACATACAAAAATATTCATTTGTACATTGTAGGTAAAAGACAAAACAGACAAAAATCCAAATGTTATCAATATGAAAATGTCTAGTGCTATGGTTAAATGCTGGAAGACCATAGATCAGTTTAAAAGAATAAATCTGATCTATAACATTAACATAAATGAATCTCAAGCAGAGTATAATAGGGAAAAATAATTTGTGAACATCTATTTACAAGAGAATACCATTTGTGTTAATGAAAAACACAGAATATAATATGTTGCTTTAGCTGTATATCTATCAGGTAAGTGTATACCAAAACTAACATCATCAACAATACAGTAGCTCCCTCAGGGTGAAAAGAGAAAGAGAAAAATAGACATCTAATAATATTTTTGTTTGAAACTGAAATCTGAAGCAAATGCTGCCAGTTATTAATACTTCTTTATTTTGGATAATAACTACATAGTGTTTTTTATATATGTAGGCATATCTCATTTTATTGTGCTTTGCTTTATTGCTTTTCTCAGATACTGCATTTTTTACAAATTGGAGGTTTGTGGCAACCCTGTGTACAGCAAATGTATTGGTTCCAGTTTTTCAACAGCATGTGCTCACTCATGTCTCTGTGTCACATTTTGGAATTTTTTCAATATTCAAACTTTTTCACTATTATATTTTTATGGTGATCTGTGATCAGTGATCTGTGGTGTTACTATTGTAATTGTTTTGAGGCACCACTAACCATGCCCCTATCAGATGGGGAACTTAATCAATAAACGTCATGTGTGTTCTGACTGCTCCACTGACCAGCCATTTCTCTGTCACTCTTCCTCTACTTGGGCACCCCTATTTCCTAAGGGAGAACAATATTGAAATTAGGTCATTTAATAACCATATAATGGCTCCAAAGTGTTCAAATGAAAGGAAAAGTTGCACATCTTTCATTTTCAATTAAAAGCTAAAAAATGATTCAACTTAGTGAGGAAAGCATAAAGCTGAGATACACCAAAAGCTAGGTCTCTCCAGCCAAACAGCTGAATTGTGAATGCAGAGGAAAACTTGAAGGAAATTAAATGTGCTACTATAGTGAATACACAAATGATAGGAAAGCAAAACAACCATATTGTTGACATGAAGAAAGTTTTAAAGGTCTGGATAGAAGACCCAAACACTCACAACATTCTCTTAAGCCACAACATTCCCTTAAATCAAAACCCAATCCAGAGCAAGGCCCTGACTCTTAATACTGTGAAGGCTGAGAGAGGCGAGAAAGCTGCAGAAGAAAAGTTTGAAGCTAGCAGAAGTTGGTTCATGATGTTTAAGAAACGAAGTCATCTTCAGAATATAAAAGTGCAAAATGAAGCATTAAGTGCCTAGTGTAGAAGCTGCACCAAGTTAGCTAAGATCTTCAATGAAGGTAGCCACACTACACAACGGGTTTTCAATGTTGACAAAGCAGCTAAAGATGCCATTTAGGACTTTCATAGCTAGAGAGGAAAAGTCAAGGCCTAACTTCAAAGCTTCACAGGAAAGACTAACTTTATAGTTAGGGGATAATACAGCTTGTGACTTTAAGTTAAAGCCAATAGTCATTCTGAAAAGCCTAGGGCCCTTAATAATTATGCTACATTTACTCTGCCTGTGCTCTATAAATGGAATGACAAAGCCTGGAGGATAGCACATATGCTTATAACATGGTTTACTGAATAAGCCCACTGTTGATACCACTGCTTAGAAAAAAATATTTCTTTCAAAATATTCCTGCTCATTGACAATGCATCTGGTCACCCAAGAGCTCTGATGGAGGTGTACAAGGAGACAAATGTTTTCATGCCTGCTAACACAACACCTATTCTTCAGTCCATGGGTGAAGAAGTAATTTTGACTTCAAGACTTATTACTTAAGAAATACATTTTATAAGGCAATAGCTGCCATAAATAGTGCTTCCTCTGATGAATCTGGGCAAAATAAATTGAAAATCTTCTGGAAAAGATTTAACATTCTACATGCTATTAAAGACATTTGTGATTCATGGAAGAGGTCACAATCTCAGCATTAACAGGAATTTGGAAGAGGTTAATTCCAAACCCCACGGAGGACTCTGAGTAAGATGTAAGTGGAGGAAGTAACTGCAGATGTGGTAGAAATAGCAAGAGAACTAGAATTAGAAGTGAAGCCTGAAGATGTGGCTGAATTAATTGCCGCAATCTCATGTAAAACTTGAATAAAGGAGGAGTTGCTTTTTATGGAAGAACAAAGAAAATGTTTTATTGAGATGAAATCTACTCCAGGTGAAAATGCTGTGAACATTGTTGAAATGACAAGGAAGGATTTGAAATATATAAATTTAGTTGATAAAGTAACCACAGCTTTTGAGAGGATTGACTCCAATTTCAAAAGAAGTTCTGTGGGTAAAATGTTACTAATATCATCACATGCTACAGAGAAATCTTTCATGAAAGGAAAAGTCAATTAATGTGGGAAACTTAATTTTTGTCTCATTTTAGGAAGTTCTCACAGCCACCCCAACCTTCAGCAACCACCACCCTGATCAGAGAGTAGCCATCTATTATGGAGGCAACACCCTCTATCAGCAAAAAGATTACAACTCGCTGAAGGCTCAGACGATCATTAACAATTTTTAGCAATAGATTTTTTAATTAAAATGTGTAAATTGTTTTTGCACAATATGAATTGCACATTTTATAGGGTATAGTGTAAATATAACTTTTATATACACTGGAAAAGCCAAAAAAGAAAGTGGGTGACTTGCTTGATTACAGTGGTATGGAACTGAACCTGTAATATCTTGAAAGTATGCCTATATTCTGAATTAATCAATCTCTAAGTAGTTTTTAATCTGAATTTGATACTTTAAGATAGACATAGCTATCCTGGTGCCTAACCCCAACACACTCTATTATCATACACTAGGCTGCATCACACATTTACATTACTGCCCCATCTCTGCTAGGCACTTGAATTTTTCTGAATTTTGGCTTCAAGATAAAGTTAAATTTGATTTTAATTTTTTTTTCTTTGAGACAGAGTCTTCCTCTGTTGCCTAGGCTGGAGTGCAGTGGTGCAATCTCAGGTCACTGGAACCTCTGCTTCCTGGGTTCAAGCAATTCTCCTACTTCAGCCTCCTGAGTAGCTAGCAATACAGGCACCCACCACCAAAACTGGCTAATGTTTTTGTTTTTGTTTGTTTGTTTGCTTTTTTTTTGTATTTTTAGTAGAGGCAAGGTTTTGCCATGTTAACCAGGCTGATCTCAAACTCCTGACCTCAAGTGCCTGCCTCAGCCTCCCAAAGTGCTGGGATTAGAGGTGTGAGCCACCATGTCTGACCTGATTTAAAAAATTTAATTTGTGTAATAGTTTAGAACACTCTTTTTTTAAAACTACTTTTTAAACTAGATTTAAATGATGCTTGTAGAAGTTAATAGCTTAGGTTTTAAGAGTCACACAAGGGGGATTGGAAAATTAGCTTTGTCATGTAACATCTCTGAACCTTTTGGACAAGTTATTTAGATTTTCTAGTCCTCAGTTCCCTTATGTACGATGTGGCAATAATCATTTTATACCTCACAGGATTGTTTAAGGTTTGGTTTAAATAATACATAGCACTGAATAAATGTCTATCATTTATTATTGATATTATTACTACTTAGAATCTAACAAGATGTGCTATTTTTGAAATGTTTATCAGCTTGAAATATAAAAATGATAATGAAAGAATAATCAGTTAATTAATTTAAACCAAGTAGAAGAATCTCATATTTCTTTCTTTACAACTTTAAAATTATACTTATTATAAGCTTCTATAATGGCTTATTGTGTTAACAAAATAGTTGTGAGTACCAAACTAATTAGTGAATTTGGTATCATCCAAGAAGTGGCTGAAAAGAAATCAGATATTTCATTAAATTTTTTATTTTCAACCGGCTGTATTTGCTGAAAATATTCCTAGCAAGAGATACATGAAGGTGGGTTTATGGTGGCAAACATGGATTTTTAGCTTTTCTTTTTGTGTGTGTAATTCAACCACATTCCCACCTTCTGGGCTGAAAGTGTTTTCATTTATTTTTTTCCATTATCTCTAGATGAAATTTTGCTTTAAAAAAGTATTAAAAGAAAATTCTTGGACACTGTTTTACAAAATACTTTCCAGATACTCCATTTATAGATTTACAAAGTTGTTCCTGAATTTATTTCTTGATCATTTATTGTTAGAATAATCTGGAAAGTCTATAAAATAAGATTTGCAAGTTTATTAATGTCATATCAAAAAGTATACTTCTATTGTTTTTCAAGTCAAGAAGATTGACAGAATAGTTAAAGGTTAAAGGATGTGTGACAATTAATGCCACAAATGTCACTTTAATCTCTATGACATTTTTACAGGCCTCAGATTTCTCTTTTCTTCTTATTTTTTTTCCTGAGGCAGTCACATTGGAGTATTTTCCATATGACCTGTGAACATGAATCTATAGAAGGATTCAAATATTATCAAAGGGATTCAACTGTGGAATTTTGATTGGGGTCCCATTTCCTCAAATAATAAAGGTGTATACTACACCCTGCATTTGCAAGCGGCAGCACCATTTTGGTTGGCTTTTTTATTAACAGGTTTCTTATATATTAGAGAATGAGGAAGCACTGGTCACTGGCAGTAAGAATACTTTCAGATGGCAGGAAGGAGAGGTGAAACAAAGGGTAAAAGCTCTTGCAGCTGTGAAGCTAACAAATCAAACTGTTTCTAGGACTCCAGTCTGTGTTTCACACCATTTCCTCGACTTTATCTTTTCTTACTCCTTTTTAGACTTAGTCTCCCTCAATTCTTTATTCTCTCTCTTCCCCTGGGACCCAATTATATACAGACTCAACTGGTTAGAAGAGAAAATATAAATAAGAAACAAAATGAAATAGATGGTTTTATGTATCAGATCTTTTTGATGAACTGGTTCTATGTAATTAAAAAAAAATTTAAAGTAGCAAAAGCACAAGAATCCACAGGAATACAAAAATAACTGCAATAAACATAATCCCGGCTGGACTCAGTGGTTCATGCCTGTAATTCCAGCACTTTGGGAGGCCGAGAGAGGAGAATCACTTGAGCTTGGGAGTTTAAAACCAGCCTGGGCAACATGGCAAGACCTTGTCTCTGTTTAAAAAATAAAAAATTAGCTGGGTATGGTGGCACCCATCTGCAGTCCTTGCTACTTGGGAGGCTGAAGTGGGCGGATCACTTAAGCCCAGGAGGTCAAGGCTGCTGTGAGCTGTGATGGGGTGACTGCACTTCAGCCTGGGAAACAGAGTGAGACCCTATCTCAAAAGAAAAAAAAAAAAAAAAAACCATAATTCCCCAAAAACATCATAAAGGATTGCCCCTGCATCAGTAAACTCAGTATTACAGTGTGCTCCATTACTATTTCTCTTAATTTCTTATTAAACAAAACATGAATAAAAGTAAAGCAAATATAGAATGTATGGCTTAGAGGGGGAAAAAGTGTTCAGCTCTTCCTCCTTAGTTATTGTGGGTAGTTCAGCCGTGTGTGCTTAGAGAGTTTCTGGAATTCTGTGTCCTAAAGTTGTCAATGCTTCTTGTCCTTCACAAGAAGGATTACTGTTGGACTTGCTAGTAGCTTGTAAATGTGGAAATGGAAGTTTATCTATCCTCTATAATGAAGTAATCAAGAAGCGAATTGTAGGTATGACTAGGAAGGCTGGCCTCTCCTGGAAGCTCATGAAAGTAACCAGGTTGGGTGTTTTTGATAGAAATACTAGTGTAATGAGTAATTCCAAAATGTTTGCTCAAGATCTGTAAGAGAAAGCTGTAAAGAAAAGTATTAGACATGCTTTCAGAGCCATAGTTCTCAAGTGTGGCTACACGCTAGAATTGCTTGGGAAAAATCTAAAACAATTGCTGCCTGAGTCCCTCCCTAGAGATTCAGACTTTACTGGTATGTGGTGCAGTCTGGGAATTAGAATTTTTAAAGCACCTTGGGTAATTCCAGTGTGCAGTCAAGATAGAGAACCACTGATTTATGGGAAAAGGCAGCTAGTTGGGAAGAGGATGCTAAGCCCTTGTGACCAGCGTAGTCCAACAACCCGTAGCATCTGCATCCCTTGGGGTTTGCTAGAAATGTAGAAGCTCAGACCTCATATCAGGCTTAGGAATAAAAATATACATTTGAACAAGACCCTGAATGTTCCTATGCACATTAAACATTAAGAGGTATTAAGGCAGGAGTAGATGGACATTTGGGTGAAGGCTGTAATTAAAGATACCTTCCTGGCCCTAATTCTCTCCATTTAATGAAGCAAGGTTTAATCTTAATTTCATTTTACTAGCATGCCTCCTTAATGGAAAGAGATAGTTCCTTATCTTTATGTATTAAGCTAGATTTCAAATGAAAGCTGGACTTCTTCAACAAACTAAAATAATCTTTTGAGTAGGAAGAAAGCTTTTTCCATTCTAGTTCCCATAAACAGCAGTTCTCAATTCCTGCTGCATATGTAGATCCACTTGGGGAGCTTTTAAAATATACTGGTCCCACATCAGGTTGATTGATGGAATTTCTAGGGGTGAAGCCCCAATATTGGTAAGTTTTTTTTAACTCTTCACTGGATTTTAGTGTGCAGCTAGTTTTGAGAACAATTATGGATGAACTCTGTTTACTGACTCCAATTTATCACCGCCTCATTTAATCCAAATATGATGCAGTCAGTCATTTGGGCTTCCTCAAAGACTATTACCAACTATTTCAACTAATAATATATCAACCTGTATTATCAGATCAATTAAATATTGAGTGTATTATAAGTTGGTGTTAATTTTAGTTTATTTATTTTGTAGGGAACAGTTGACAATTTATATTAATAAAGAAAGTAATGTCAAGCATACAAAATAGTAATACCCCAATAATATGAGTATTTTACTTTATGAAATAAAACATTTCATTTCATAGTGTTTTCTCCATGTCATATTTTTAGACAAGTATGAAATTAGCTTGTAATCTCTAAGTGCGTGACAACTGAATGCTGTAAAGAGGTATCTTCAAGGTGTTCCTTGGCAGAAAAAAGCTGGCTGCTATTAAAAATCCACAAAATATATATAAAATCCAATGCAATTTTCTGATTGAGAAGCCAAAACTGTATTTCAGCTGAAATAATACATGTAGATTGCATATTGGTCTTCCAACATGAGTTAGAAGTGACTAGGAAATCAGATAACTAAGTGGAGTAGTTGAATATATAACTTGGTTGAAGAGAACAGGCATGAGTCTTACAGAAAATGAGCAGGTTTAACTAAATGACTGCATATAACTTAGTCGAAGAGAAAACAGGCATGTGTCTTAAGTAAAATGAGCAGGTTTAACTAAATCACTGCCAAATAATTTTTTAAAATTCTACGAAGTATAAAAAACAAAATAATATGCACTTAAAACCACCTGTCAAATAGTTTTTCTTTTCATGCTTAAAAGCTTACAGCATAGAATTCCACTGCAAATTTAATGAGTTATCCCCAAGTAAGTCACCTATTTATTTCCTTAGGTTTTCTACATATCAAAAAACGTTTGTTTATGTGGGAGTTGTAAAGATTATTTCTGTAAGACACTATTAATGTTTTTTTCATAATGGGATTCTCAGTACAAAGATAAATATAGATATTATCAAAATCACACAGTTTTTGAGATTCCTATGTTCTGCCAATGGGAAGGGCTCCATCCAGATTACTAGAATACTTTTTAAAATCTGACCTTCTATAATCAGAATAGGTCTTTGAAAACTACTGATTTAAATGCTTAATTTATCTCATACATAATATCAAAGACTTCAGGCTATAGAAGATTTTTTTTAAGCTGTCCTCTTTTCCATTAGGCTTAGAGTCTTATCTAAGTTAAATGAGAATCTTTAATGGTCTATGAAGGAAGTCTGTAATAGTAAATTGTATCTGAATTTAAAAGCATCATATATATATTATTAAGTGCTTAATATATGATGTACCATTTAATTGAGAACAATCTCATTATGTGCACATTATAAACTTTTCTCATAAATCTGCCACTAAAATATTGCCATTTTTATCATCTGCAAATTTTAGAAGCAAATCATAGAGGAAAACAATGGTTTTAGACAGTGTTGGGAGACTGTAACTATCAGTTTAAACAAGTAGCTGTTTTTACTCACTGGTTTTGTTTTGTCCTTTTACAGTTTTTAAAGCAAGTAGTACTGTATCTGATTCCATTTACTTTAAACCTGATGTTAAGAGTGCATAATCAAACATTTAGGAGACATAATTATGAACCATATGGAGGATAGAGGAAATTGCTCAGGGTAGGTACTGATTCCAGACTTTTATTTTAACTACCTGTATGACCTTGGGTCAAGTATTTCAATGTTGTAGGCAGACGCCCATCTTTAAAATGTGGAGGTTTGGCTACATGTACTCGAAGTCAACTTCAATTCTTAACTCTGTGATTTAAATCCTGGTTTAGTCATGATGTAATATGAATAATAAACAGAATAACGGCTTTCAATTTTGAATTTTGATTTCAAGAATACTTACAGGCAAGGCTGGTGGTCCTGGGGGTCCTGTATCTCCCTAAAATAGATTAAAGAAAAGCTGCAATTACCATTAGTCCCTTTTTGCATATTATAAATTTCTAAGTGAATAGAAGCAATATCTATAGATAAATCTTGAAGAATAGAAAAATGGAATTTAATCCTGATAAAATTCTCCACACAAAGAAAGTTTATCATGTCCTTTTTGGCTCTCATGATATAAAAATCACCTTGTATATTCCATGGTTTTTGCAATAGCAGGACTTGTTTTGAAAGCTAAAGTAATCTAATTTTCTATTCTTTTGTCTACTCATCCAAAATTAGAATTAATATATTTTCAAGTATGGTTACTTGCCAGTGGAACAGCTGGGAAGTGTCACAGCGATAGATAATTTGTCTGACAAAGTTAGTATGAGGATCAGCAGAAATAATAAGTGGATCTCCCCATTTCATGCCTCCCAGCTGCAAGAAGCAGTCCCATGGCCTCTTCTAAAGCTCTGCTGAATTGGCATCACATTTGCCATCAACTGTAAGAGGCTTTGCCTATATTTATGCATTTTTGAATACTAAAATTGCTTTGCTGATCTATATGAATACAAATTTCCAGGTGGATATATCAACAACTATTCAACGTCTTTAAAAAATGATTCATCTAAAAGTTCACCATTTTCCAATTTCCATGTTCCCTTATACTTTACGGTCCTGGGAACTCTATTTATTACACAAGAACGCTCAAATATTAAGACCAATCATGCTTGCCATGGTTCTTATTTAGCTGCACTTTATCGAGGCCATGTACTGTATAGCATGGGGTACCAGGGTGCTGTAGTCTCACATTGAGTATCTTTAGGACCTTCTCTTTTCTCAACAAATATAGCCACCCTGAAAGTTAAAACTTAGCATTGTATATGCATTTTTTTTGGAAAAATTGAATTAAAATAGACAATAGTTCCTAAGGAACATTGAAGCGGCTTTAATCAGTCACTGAGGACTCATTTACAAGATCACCTTTAACACATAAATAAATACTGAAGACAGACAAGGATTTCTATATGTGCTAAGAATGGAGAACAAAATACAGTGCAAAACACATACACATACAATTTTCATCAAATTGGGGTCACTCAACTACTTTATTCAAAACTACCCTTGCTTTTTACTATTTCTTATTTTCCTTTTCAAGGTCATTGCAAACATGTCATTGTGAAATAGCTTATTTTATGAGAAAAAGTGGCAGAATCACTTCTCGGCCTTTTGGCTAAGATCAAGTGTAGAAAAAGTGGCAGAAAATGGAATAGTTAGACTAACACTGAGATACAAAGTTAGCTTTTTTCCAAAAGCCACTTGCCTCACCATTACGGTAGCAGCTCAGTGTTATTGGCAAAATTTTCCAATACAGGCCACACTTGCTAATTTGGTGGTTGAATACCTAATGCTGTTAAGCAAGGGCGAGAAAAGGGAAATCTTATAAATACAAGCTAATGCCAACTAGCAATTGTGCATTTAGTCTTTTCAAACTAATTAAATGAACAAAAAGGCTGTTCTTAATCAGATGCTATTAATGTAACAGCCTTTGGTTAACTTTAAAATGCTTCTGGGAGATAAACAGTATCAATGAGAAGTCACTGTGTAGGTTGTCAGGGTTTTCTTAAAGAAAGATTGGGCTTTGCTGGATAAACACAATACCTTTTCTCCTTTTGGGCCAGGTGGACCAGGAGGACCCAAGTCACCTTTTGAACCCTGTAGAAAGAATATAACCAATACACAGTTCAAAGAAAGCTTTAATTTCTACCAAGTCACTAGTAACAAAATAAATCATAATTTAATGAACTTTCAAATCCCATTCTTCCTTTTGTAGGATAGAGAGAAATAGAGACAACTGGCACTAAAATGATAAGCAACATCTGTGCCGTGGCGGGCACAGATACATTAAATCAGCGCGAGTCCTCAATACTGCATATTTGTGCAACTTTGCTTCCTGCTAAAATTACATTAATTCACCATCTGGGAGAACATCATTTAGATCTATATGAGCTTTTAAGTATCCACTTTGGATTAAATTTGTGGATGTTGTAAATACCTCTGATTTAGCATTGATTTGGTCTTTGTAAAGCTTGCCAAAAATATTCAAGAAATCTAATTGTGAGGGGGAAAGGAAGATGCATTCTTTTGCTATCACACAACTGGAGCTAAAATGTAATCTCTCACCTGTTTTAAAGTATGTTTTAGTTGTCTAATTCCTATCTTTTTTACCTGGATTTATAAAGATGTCAAATGAAACTACATATGACATAGACAGAATGTCAGATAAATATTTTCATAAGTCCTCTGGACTGTTGGATGTTGATCTGACTAAGCGATGACAGCTTTTGAGGCTAGTACAATAGATTGTACCAGAGGAGATCAGCTCTACAGCTGCGTGAATTCACAGTGTACATAGAAAGTTAGATAGACACATCCTCACTACATGGTAAATAGGAAAAAATATCTTCTATTGTCCTTAATTTAAGGACTGGATGAAGGAAGAACAATAATAGAAAAAAAGAAGTATTCTGAAGCCACACAATGCACAGTAAATCTAAGCATCTTACTGTTCCTAGCTGAAAGACCCAGTTATTACTGCCCTGACATTTTGTAGTGAATAAATAATGCCAAATGCCATCACCTGTACTCAATATAGACACCAGTGATGAAGTGAAAGAAACAAAAGAAAATTTGATACTTAAGCCTGTTGCAGACAGTATGTGAAAATTGTAGTATTATACTTTAAGAAAAACATTTTTAGTGGATGAAAACAATATCTAATTGGGCAAAAAACCTTGTAGTTGCATAAATGCCTTCATGTATAAAGGTCATAGTTATGCTTTTCAATCATTACCTTGGAATATTTATAGAAAAAAGATGAGTGAAAAATTAAATAACATTTGAGATATAGTATTATTATTTGCAATATCCACTTCTTCCCAAATCAAGCAACCATAGTCTATTTATACATGTTTCCAGAGTAGAACTTGGTAACAGCATATTGTAAACACTTGAGGGAAGAAATTTGCCATTTCTGTGAATAGATTTATTATTAACTCACTTGTTCTTTCATTAGCTTATTCAATAAACATTTATTGTATACCTTGTGTGAAGTCGCTTCTGGCCTTTAGACCTGTGCTGAATAGCCACAAGCCACATGTAGCTTTTGAACTCTTGAAATGTGACTAGTCTGAATTGAGTTGTACTGTGAGTATAAAACACTGTTGGATTTACAATATTTGGTATAAGAAACAAATATAAAATATCTCACTAACAATTTTTAAATTATTATATGCTTAAATGATAACAGTTGGATATACTGGATTAAATAAAATATATTATTAAAAGTATTTTCACTTGTCTCCTTTTACTTTCATCTTGAATTTGTAGCTGTCATTATATTTCTATTGATTAGTAATACTTTAGAGATACAGAAAAGAACAAGAAATTAATGAAGATTCTCTCCATCACCAAACTTTAGTCAGGGTGCTCTGAGCTCTCCTCTCAACTAGGCCTGGGACATGGCCCCCATTCTGCTTTGTTCTGCCCAGCTCAATTATAGCAAGAATCTTGCTAAGTACATTTATAGAAAATCTCTCACCCTTAAAATCTGTTCTCCATTCCATAACCTTTGAGGAGATCACTTTCTTCATCCCCTACCTTGATGTCTAAGTCTTTGGCCTGTCTTTAGTAAGAATCTTCTTAGATCAGTTTAGTCAGAATCACTCTACCCTTGATGTCTCCTCTTAATTTTCTACCCAGTGACTTCCCTCCCTCTGCTCATTGGCTATAAATCCCCACTTGTCCTGTTGTAGTTAGAATTGAACCTGATCTCTCTCCCTTATTGCAATTCCCCTATTGCAATAGTCTGGAATAAAATGTCTTCCTTATCACTTTTTAAAAACAAGTGTCAATAATTTTTTTCTTTAACAAGGTCAAGGTTCCTGTCCTTAAGGAATTCATGTAATAAGAGGAGAGAGTGACTGACAATAAAGAGGTCAACATGCTGAATGTGATAAAAGTGAAAGAGGAGACAGCTGCTACTTCAGGTGGGGTGTCAGAAACGGCCCTTGTGTAGTGGTGACATTCATTGTTTCAGAAGGATCCTAGCAAAGATGTGGAATCATTCTGTGTCCATCGACAGATGAATGGATAAAGCAAATGTGCTACATATACATAATGAAGTACTATTCAGCCATAAGAAAATAAAATCCTGTCATTTGCAGCAACATGAGTGGAACTGAAACTTTTTATATTAAGTGAAGTAAGCCAGGCACAAAAAGACAAACATTCCATATTCTTACTTAGATGTGGGAGCAAACAAATTTGAACACATGGAGGTAGAAAGTGTAAAAATAGGTAACAAACGCTGGAAAGAGTGAGGGGTAGAGCGAGGATGAAAAGATGTGAGTAAAAAGATACAAGCATACAGTAAGACAGAAGGAATAAATTCAATGTTTCATAGCAGAGTAGGATTAAAAAATGTATTGCATTCGGAAAACAGATAATCTGAACACCCTCACTTGATCACTGAGTATTATATATGTGTAAAAAAGTTCTCATGTACCCTATGAATTTGCAAAAACTAAAAAAAAAGGATCCAGCCACGCAATGATCTGGGGAGAAGTGTGGGGGCAAAGGGAAAAAGAAGCACAGAGGTCACCAAGGTAAAAGGAGTGTCATGAGCATGCAGGTAAGGAGTAGAGGATTAAGTCAAAGTTTGCCAGGGATCATGGTACATAAGGAATTACAGGCCATGATGAGGAAGTTGGGTTGTGTTCTACAGGCAACGGGAAACCACTTAGGTGTTTTAAGCAAGAAAATAGCATGATGTGAATATGTTTACAAAAATCCCCACAAATCACTTTGGCTGCAACGTGGAATGCAGATTATGGGCAGCAAGAGTGAGAGTAGAAAAGGGCCTATGACAGCTTTTCCAGGAAAGAGAGCAGGATAGCTGGCACAGGGTTGTGCCAGTGGAGATGGTGAGAAGTGGTCAGAGTTGGCACATGCTTGAAGCAAGACTGGCAGATATGCCAGAATTGGAGGAGAAGAAGGAAAATCTCCAGGCTAATGTGCACTTAGCTTAAGTAACTGGCTAGGAAGTTATACAATTCACTGAGAAGAGAAATTTATTAAAAAGAGATTCTCTCTCCTTGCTTATATAAAACTATGCAGAGAAAAGACAAACGCGAAAAAAGAAACAGCTGAGAAAAACCTTGAGTATCCATTTGTTCAACAAATATTATTGAACATCTGCAAACATGTAAGACTAAACTATATACTCCTTATAAATGTGTAAGTGTGAAACATAATTTTTAAGAATGAAAGGAAACATTAAGCACAACATTTAGAAAAATGGTTAACTCTGGAGTGGAGGATAGTGTATGGTGAGCCACACAGGCTGATTCCACGTGGAGGATGATGTCTTAGTTCTCACATTGAGTTCTGGGTACATTGGTGCTCTCATTATAACTATGATTTATAACTATCATATATGTTATATTATATATATTATTTTTGTAGGCATAAAATAATACACTAAAATTTTTAAAGATTCCTGCCCGACAAATCAATCCCAGTTGTAATTTCTAGGGAAGCAACGTACTGGCAGTTGAATCAGCTAACTCTCCCTGGTTCAATCAGCTATGGGCAGGGAGAGGTGAGGGGGATGATGCAGCTAATTACAAGTTGATGTGAATATTGAGTATTATCATTGAAGTATATAGCAGGTATATAGGAAGTATTTCCCACAGATGCCTAATTCTAGTGGAGGTGTCTAAGACTTCACAGATGTGGATTTCAGGAGAGTCAGAAGAGGAATGGCCTTTTATGTATAATTATGGGTAAGTTAGGTAAGCTTTCCTATATAATAGGTGTAATAAGTAATAGTTTTCTTGAAGGGTTGTTTTGAACCATATGTTGTAGAAACATTTAGCACATGGTAGGCACTTAATAAATGTTTCTTTTACTTTTCAAGTTCAAGCTTAAGGGATAACTGATTGTTCTTTCTTGTTCAGTTTTATACCAGTTTGATGGATATGTAACAACTGTGCTTTAACTCACATAGGATAAAATGCAATTGAGAAGCATTGCATCTGTCAAGCTTCTACTTTTATGGCCATTAAAGTGGGCCCATGTAACTCACGTCTTCCTGCAACAAAGTACAATGTTGTTAAGGGCATGGCATTGTAATGGGCTCTGAGGAACAGATCAGTAATGCTTTTCTCAAATGCAGTTTTTCTCCTTGTGTCACACTGGTGCTGCTATCAATGGTTATTGAGTGCTGGGGAGAAAGGACACAGAACTCACCATAGGCATAAAGAGCCAAATGGAACAGACTCTAAATTCAATATTGAGAAATATGGATATCTGTTATGAAGGTTCTCAATAAAATTCATGCATATAAAAATTCTCAAAAGCACAGTTGACTCTGCATGTAATGTGGAGGCAGAAACTGTTATCTATAGGCACCATAAAAGCTGAAGAGCAGTATTAAAACTAGAATTATAAAAGCAGGTAGATTATAAAATTAATTTTTGTTGGAGTACCTACTACTACTCATGGGGTGTCACATCTTTAAAAATCAGAAGATAATATAAAAATGTTATTTGTTAAAAATTTTAGCCCATCAATTAATTCTTTTCACAAGCTTCCCATGACTTAATCTTATTCTCTAGCAATGTCAACAGCTGTTGCCAGCTGATATTTCTAGTTTTGTGATTTCAATATTTTTGAATTCTGTAGTACAGATTGTGCTGGTATAAGGAGATTAACATGATGATTTTAGAAACATCAGATGCTGTAATTCTAATAAGGGATATTTAAAAGACTATAATATAGATTCAAAAAAAGAGATAACAATTAAATCTACTTTCCTAAGATTGTATAACCCCACAAAAACAAATAAATAAAAAAGAGGTTCCTATTAGAGCTAAATGTGTTTTATTTAACCTGGTTTCTAATAGTGAATGTTTATATAGTTCTTGCTTTATGTTGGACACTGTTCTAAATGCTTTCTGTATGATAGTCCCTTTAATCTTCACAAAAAAATCCATGAGGTAATTTTGGGGCACAGAGAGTGATAACCCCAAAGTGTGGTGCTTTGGTATGCTGAGTACTTTTGAATTAAAGAAACTGAAAGGCCTTAGAAGTTGCCTCAGATCCAAGAACTTTCTAACCTTCTCTTGTTTCTCCCCCAACCCCTCCTCGAGCACAGGGATGGGCTCTCTCTGGGATTTTCTTTATCAGACTGAGAAGTTTTCTTCCAAAAAAAGCAATTGTCTTAAAACCCATTTTCTATGAATCTAATCAAATAACCAGGAAAATTAATCTCTGGAGAAGAGAATAAACTAAAAGTTGTCACCATGCCTAGACAGACTCTTCATCTATTCTTCTGAGGGCAGGTCTGAGAGATTACCTGGGAGTCTTTATCTGCATAAGACAACTTTTCTTCACAGTGCAGGTCCAGCCCTCACCTTTCTGTAACTTGTCCACAAGCTATTCTTAGCTCTTGGTCCCATTCAGTTCTTCTGAAAATAATTTACTACCCCTCATCTCCTTCTCTTCCATAAAGAGGGCTCTATTTAAGCTTCAGCCATCTGGGCTTTCTTTGAGTCTTGTATTTTTTATGGCTCCCACTGTATGCATGTTAATATATCTGTATGCCTTTTCTCCTGTTAATCTGTCTATTGTCCGTTCATTTCAGCAGACTGAACCCCTCAGAGGGGAAGGAAAATTATCTTTTCCCCCACAGTAAGTACTATTGAAATTATCATTCCATGGTGCATATAAAGAAACTGAGGCACAGAGAGGATAAGTAATTTACCAAGTAATATGTCAGCTAGTTAGTGGCAGAGCTGGGATTTGAACCCAGATAGTCTGGCTTTAAAGGTCGTAATTACAACTTTATAATGCTTGCTCTCAGTCCATTCTAAGATACCTTTGTTAAATATATTTTGTGTTAGGCCACAGTCAAAATTATTTAATTATACACTAGATTGTGTGTAAAGATGAGGTCTTATGTTTTCAAGGTTAAATTCTAGCAATTTAAATTTTTGAAAACTTTAATATATGTTTGGTACGCATTATATAAACTAGAATGGAAACATGAGAATGCATTTGTTTAGTAGTACCATAGAGATCAACCAAAAGTTTAGGCATGCACACACATACACACACTCATGGATACACATACACAGTCAAGACACACTTAGAAAAATATCAGCATATTTTTTCTTACCCCAATGACTAGGGGCTGCTACCGGCATTTAGATTAGGTTGGTGAGCTTCAAGGATGCTAAACATTCCGCTCTTGCAAGACAGTCTGACTTGAGAAAGAACTGTCTTGCCAAAATGCCAGCAGTGCCACGTTGAGAAAGACCGAACTGCTGCATGCTACCTTTAATTTAACGTTTACACTTTCCAAAGTGAGCTGGCCAATTTTGTGAGAAAGCTGGCACAAAAGAAGTTACTATAAGATACATTGACATTAAGATATATATAAAATGCAATAATAAAGACTATGAAAAAAGGCTGTTGAATTTGTTTAGTAGAAATATTAAAGCATTTCAATATACTCTGACTTAGAAAGTAGCTGGAGTCACCTGGCCCATTGAGCTTATTTACCATACATTCTAACATAATATTTCTGAAGTTATAATTTCCATCATGGCTTGAATTTAATTCAAATCCAAATAGCCATTCTAATACCTTTCATTTTTTAAGAATGTATACTTGGGCTATTGAAAGTCAGAGTGAACTGTCGTAAATGTTGAATTACTTTAGTTCGCAGAGTCAGTTATTTTAGCACTGAAAAATAAGCAATGACGTGTAGCATGATTTACTGGGAAAATCAGACTTTTCAGCCAGATATTTAGAGTTAAAGGTCAATTTTAGTATTTTGTAAAAGAAAATTGTTTAGTTTCTGAAGCCTTTAATTTCTTGCTTCTGAAAACAGAAATACTATCACTCCCCACTCTATTAGCCAATTAATCTGGGTGAGGGTTGAATTTAAAATTCTTTGTGAAAATAGTTTATGAACTATAACACAATATTAATACTCCCCTCAGCTCCAACAGAATCATAACCAAACAGTTATTCTAGTGATAGCAGAGGGGAAGGAGTAGAACTCTTACTTTTTATTTCTCCTTAGTAATGACTCCTGAATATCTCTGGTAAAATTAAGGAGAAAAAAATAACATCATCTACATATTAACTAAGTAACCAAGTGAGAAAAGTTAATGTGCTTTGTCATACTTTATGGTTCTACTTAATGAGCTACATCAGACAATAAAGGTGCTAAAGATATGACCTCCTGTTATTGGGGCATGTGAAGAACTCTTCCAACATCCCTCAAAGGGAGAGACCTTCACACTGCTCACTAGGCCTTTGGGTTCTCCCAGTAAGTTAGTGTTACTCAGATTTGGAACTCACAGAGTGGCTGGCAGAGAGTTTGGGAATATAGTAGGCCCTCAAATACATGCATGTATCAATTGATGAATTAAAAAGCCCAACAACCTTACTTTCAGACAACGTAAGAAAAATTTTCAAATCTTGAAATTACTGTGAATACATTTCAGGTTCCAACCCCTCAAATATCTTTCCAGTCTTACTCAAATATTTCAAAAAATCTTTTCTCTATTTCAATTCCAATGTTACTTTTATATACTTGCAATAATCTCTGTTTTGCTTCTCTATCTCAGAGAGCTCACATACATGCAGTTTGGTTATCTTTTGCCATAGTATAATTCATCTCTTTCAACAGTCCTACATTTTTTCACAAGTTAATATCCTTCTCACACAGAATTGTCAACATGTTGGGCTATTGTTGAGTTTTCACTCCAATCAAATGCCAAATCATATATATTTTACCTCTTTAGCATCATTCTCTTTACCTTTCCTTCCACATCTGTTATTCTGGCTTAGGCTCTAATCACTTATATTTTACACTATTATAATATTAATAACTGCTCAGTTTTTCAAACTAACATTCAGCAAATAGTTATTGGGTACTTACCCCAAACATGTGCTAAGTACTAGGATTCCAAGACATGGTCTTTGCTTTCATGGAGAGTATAATAGAAAGAACAGAAAATACAGGCAAAGGCCCAAATTCTATTCATTTCAGAATCCACTGTAAAAGGAATCTTCATTTAAACAACGTGTGGGCCACGTCGCCCCTTTGTTATGAGGAGGAAGGACAAGCATCCTCACATTCAGTACTTTCTATACTCTGGCTTCACCTCTTCCTGTTTTGTTTTTCTCACGTGCCTTGCATGTAGCAGGAACTCAATAAACCTGAATGAATGCTTCAAGCCTCATCAGGCTTTTCAAGTTTGTAATCTTAATAACTCTTTGCATGAAATCACAGCACATCATAACGATAGGGGCTTTAGAATCTATCCCAAGTCCATCACTTTGCAGACTCTGAGAAGTGATTTGTTCTTCTATGACAGACCTGGAACACAAACTAGGCCCTGGCTTTCTACTCCTGAACTCAACCCACTTCACCAGGTGCCTCCACTGACAGGGTTAAGAGGTGAGTCAGTTACTCTATTTAAACATATGTGACATTCAGTGTCCTGATTTATTACAGATAGTAAAGAAGATGCAGAGACTCCCTTCAGCCAGGCGTGGTGGCTCACACCTGTAATCCTAGCACTTTGGGAGGCCGAGGCAAGCGAATCACTTGAAGTTGGGAGTTCAAGACCAGCCTGAGCAACACGAAGAAACCCCATCTCTACTAAAAATACAAAACTAGCTGGGTGTGGTGGTGCATGCTTTTAATCCCAGCTACTTGGGAGGCTGAGGCAGGAGAATCGCTTGAACCCAGGAAGCAGAGGTTGCAGTGAGCTAAGATCGTACTACTGCACTCCAGCCTGGGCAACAAGAGTAAAACTCCATAAAAAAAAAAAAAAAAAGAAGACGAAGAAGACACAGTGACTCCCATAGCTACAAGCTAGTTCTTAGTCTCTGGTGTAGAAAAATCACTTCAAAGGGAAAGAAACAAGAATGACAGTCAAGCAACTGTTACTGTAGTTAACATACACAGAAACATTAACTACTATTACTACTAGGGTTACTAGGGTCTTTCTTTTTGGAAGACTCCCCCCACCAACACACACACATGAGATATCCTTATGACTTTCTCCTCAGGTTCAAAGGATTGGTCTTCAGCCTCTCTTCCATTGTAATGATATACTACTTACAAAATGGATTTCCTAACACATCTAGGGCATTAGGGAGCTAGATAGAGTATTCTTTTGTAAATTGTGTGGCCCTTCAGGTCCTTCATGCAAGTGAGAAAAGGAAGCTGAGGGAAAAACTAATTCTCATTTTGGATACTTCCCCTACCAGTAAAGTTAACATGTCTATAGTAAATGTAAATAAAATTACATTTCAGAGCAAAACCCACATTTGGGCCATCCTTCAGATTTTATCCTCAAATCTGGACTGCAATTCTGGGAGGATAATTGTCCTGATGGGAAGGTGAGGAGATGACTGGGGTCCAAGGATATCACACGCAATGTTATCCCTGAGGCTGAGGAACTGGTGCCGTGGAAGGGAGCAATATAGATTTAGTTTCCCTTCACTTCCACCCTTTTTTTCCATCACTGAAAGCCTACCAATACAGACACCACCTGTAGACTAGATGGAGATTCAGACTGAGATGAAAAGTGAACCACCGGTAAGAGCACAGGCCACAGCAGAAGATATGTAAGATGAAAAAAGACAGAAAAAGAAGACTGGAAAATGTGCAAGCACAAAACATCAAGGAAGAAAGGCCTTTATAAAGCCAATGAAATGAAACTAAAAACACTAGGCCTCTACTGAGCCATGTGAAACAACACCATGATTCTTAATTGTGTTGGATCATGGCTGGCTCTGCCAAAAATAGTTAAATCTTAATAGCATTAAATGGCATATTTTAGTAGCAAAATGTAAACAGAGTATCAGGAAAAAAAAGTTAGGCTTACATTTTCTCCATTAAGGCCAGCCAGACCTGGATCTCCTTTTTCTCCTTGTTCACCCTAAAAAGAAACAATTTATATAATGAAAAATCTTATATCTGAAAACCTTTGCTAGCAAAAAATGAAGAGTTACGTTGTTTGGGTATGTATAAAAAATTAATTACTTTGCTAAACTCTTGAAAGTTATATTTATTAAAAAACAATCCTGAGTCCTAAAACCAAAGAGAAGTTTAAAAGTTCAAAGAAAAGCTGCAGCGGGCCCTGTGGCTCCCACCTGTAATCCCAGCACTTTGGGAGGCCAAGGTGGGTGGACCACCTGAGGTCAGGATTTCTAGACCAATAGCCTGACCAACACAGTGAAATTCGTCTCTATTAAAAATAAAAATATTAAAAAAAAAAAATTAGCCGGGCATGGTAGCACGCGCTACTCAGGAGGCTGAGGCAAAAGAATCTCTTGAACCTGGGAGGCAGAGATTGCAGTAAGCCAACATCATACCATTGCACTCCAGCCTAGGCAACAGAGCGAGCTCCATCTCAAAAACAAAACAAAACAAAAAAACTGCATAAAAATGATTAAACCATAAAAATAGAACAATAATATTTTTTTCTTCTATAAGCAACAAGGAACTTTCTGGAGGGTGATTTGGTTTGGCAATATATACCAAGGATCTCAAATCCATTCATTTCTTCATTTGGGCCAGTGATTTCACTTTTAAGAATGTATACTAATGAAATAATCAGAGATAAAATAATCAGATATGAAAATAATGAAAGAATTTTAGGCACTAATATGTGAAGTGTAATGCTATTTATAGTAGTAAAAAAGGAGAAGCATCCTAACTGTCTAATAATAGGAAACTGGTTAATGGTATAGAGATAATAAATTGACTACAATGCAGCCATTAAAATCACATTTGTGAATTTTATTTTATACTAGAGAAAAATGCTCATGATATAAAAAGCAAGATACAATTAATAAACAGACAAATCCAGTGGATAAATGTTAACCAATATGTATTTTTATTAAAGTTACAAATGTTCAAAATGGTCACTAATATCACTATGGATGATACATACTCATAGTGAAACATAATTTTGTTTTCTTACGGAAAGTGTACACTTTTATTGGCCCACCCTGCATACAGTATAATTCAATTTTTGAAAATGCCTGTCTACATATCCAGCTGTCTACCTACCTACCTGCACACCATCTACCCATAGGTCTTAGAAACAATACTGTGAGAAAAAAAAAAAAAACACAAAGTAATAAAAGTGGTTAATCTATACATTGTGACACTTCCCTTTACTCCTCAATGTTTTTTAAAGTTTTTTTCTAGAGATAAACCTGTATGAGCTGTACAATCAGTCAGGTGTTTAAAAATAAAATAATATGTATAGAAAGTACTTAACCAAGTATAACACTGTGTGTCTGTGTGTGTGCCTGTGCAGTTAGTAGCAGTAATCTTTGCTTTATTCTCTTCTTTATATTTTCTGTTTTCCTTCCTTCATTTTTCCTACAATGAACGTTATCATTTTTACTTGCAAAAAAGTAAAGCAAGCACCTGATATTAATAAATAATACATTACAGAATTACAGTTGTATACTCCCAATCGTCTAAGGATATATATTATCACAATATGGAAAACATGGGAAATGAAGGAAAAAATAACTTAATCACTGGGACATAAGAAACACATATAATATACAAAACCAAAAAAATAGGTTTAAATTAAAATAAAACTGAAGATTTTAAGCTAAAAATGGAAGGGCAAGGAATTACTCTATAGAATTGTGCTATCCAATACAGTAGCCAATAGACACATGTGGCTATAAAAAATAAAACTAAATTAAAGGTAAAATTTTTTTTCCTCAGTTGCCCTAGCTACATATCAAGTTTTCAGCTATGCCTACTGTATTGGACTGCACAGATTGGAACATTTCCATCATTACAGTCAATTCCATCCACTTGACATTGCTGTTGTAGAGGATGTCAAATTTGACAGGAAGCAAAATAAGAAATAAAAGGCTCACAAATACACAGAAGAAAATATTTTTCTAATAAGGGGATCAGAAACAATAAAGTGTTTATTAATACAAAATGTATTCAGGATAAGTTAATAGAATGAATAGAAATTTTTGATACAGATGATGCATATAATTCCATAGATATCAACATTAACTTCCAGAATGTAACTAAAAATGGATACAGCTTTATGCAAAACTAATGATTCTCACAGATGGAAAAAATCAGCAACTATACATATTAAAGAGATGTGTGCCTACAAGGAAATCTGTAAGCTTGACAATGGTAATAAAAGCTAAATAAAATAATAAAGAGAACAGAGTTAATATTCTGATGAAGTTTATGCTGCATAGCAATAGAATAAGAGATGTGGTAGAAGATTAAAGAAGAAACATACTACTTCAAATTGATTCCTAGGAAAAATCCACAATGGATTTTTAAAAGCATACCTTTTAACATATAAAAATGTCACTGTGATCAAATAAGGTTCATTAAAAATGTATTTTATTTATGATTGTCATTTTCATAAAAAACTCATTCAATATTTGTTATGTGCCCAAACCAGGGATATCCAACAATACAGTGTATCTGGATTTCCATAAAGCAGGAGTCGAAGTTTCTTAAAACGCACTTCAGGGTAAAGAATGGAATATAGGTAAAGAATAAAAATAGGCCAGGCGCAGTGGCTCACGCCTGTAATCCCAGCACTTTGGGAGGCCGAGGTGGGCAGATCACTTGAGGTCGGGAGTTTGAGACTGGCCTGGTCAACATGATGAAACCCCGTCTCTATTAAAAATACAAAAATTAGCTGGGCATGGTAGTGGGTGCCTGTAATTCCAGCTATCTGGGAGGCTGAGGCAGGAGAATCACTTGAAACCAGAAGGCGGAGGTTGTAGTGAGCCAAGATCGTGCCACTGTGCTCCAGCCTGGGAGACAGAGCAAGACTTCACCTCAAAAAGAAAAAAAAAAAAAAAGAATAAAAATATAAGACTCCATCTCTCTATCTCTATCTCTATCTCTATCTCTATCTATATCTATATCTATATATCTCTATACAGATATATATAGGCTGGATAATACTACTCTTGGTATGTAATTGGCAGAGGAATGGTATTCAATGAATATCTATCTATACATTTATCCATTGACCTATCAACTATGCATCCACCCATTTATCATCACTTAAGGTCCCTTAATCTCAGCACTATTGATAATTCTTGTTGTGGGGGCTGTCCTGTACATTGTAGGATGCTTAGCATCATCCTTGCTCTCTGCTCACTACAGGCCAGTAACCAGCCACTCCCCTAGTCCTGGCAAATAAAAAATGTCTACAGACATTGCCAAATGTTCCTAGAGGACAAAATCACCTCTGATTGAGAACCACTGATATATATCATGAATATATATGTAACAGATTTATGATATGAAATACTACAACAGATCAAAGCAATATACTATAACAAATAACTTGAAATTTATTAGGAACAAATGTGCAATGCTGGATTTAAGTTAATTCTGGATGGATTAGAAAACCAACTTTAAAATAAAAATATTAAAGGGCCAGAGTAAAATATAGATGAACTCAGATAAGAGCTCATGGTGAGTAAGGCATCTCTATGAATGAAACAAAAAAAAAATTCATAAGAGAAAAAATATACATCTGACAAAAAATTATGAACTTATAAGGCAAAAATACTACAAACTGAATTAAAAAATAATAAATTGGGGAAAATATCATGTAATGGCTTAATAGTTAATATTAACATGCAAAGATTGTGGGTTGGACTGCAATATATCCATAAGAAAAAGAATAATATTCCAATTGATAGTTGAGCAAAGAAAACATCAGGCAATTTACCACAAGACATGCTAGATGACAAGAAATAATATTTTAACTAGTATTAATTAATCAGACTATATACTGGGACTAGAATAGCTCTAAAGCTTCTCCATATAAAATTCTATCATTCTTGAAAGAGAAGCAATGGGAGTTCTATATCCAGAAGGAAATATATATTTATATCTATGTATTCACAAGTGTTGCATATGTAATAAATTCCAAACAATAGAAAACTGACAATAGTAACCAGCTGTTCCTTTTTTCTCCACCGAGAAGATGAGTAAAAACAAAACTGCAGTGTTTAAGATTTAAGCTAGAATTAAAGAAAACTTATTTGACATCAGAGGTTGTTAGAGAGTAGAATGCATTTAGATTGTTTCTTGTGTTTGAATAGGTTTAAAAGCAGAAAAGATTTAAAAACAAAACTAACAGTACATCTCTGGTGATTTCTCTAAAAATCAAATAAATCATTCTAATTTAATAAAAACTTAAATCCTAACCAAAGGGGAAATAATGTGTGGGAATTAGATTACATTTACAATTTTCCCAATAGCCATTCTATGATAAAACTATTTCAAAAAGAACCAAAATTTAGTGTTCTTCCAAACAAAACTGTAATGTCTTGTCATATGAAATATTACATTCAAGTTAAATAGTGAACTTGAATATAATATTCAAAAATATTATATAAAAAATTTGAATCAGTCCATTATTATTCATAATGCAGGTAGGTATTAGCATTACTAATCCTTCAATAGATAATAGCAATAATATCATAGCATTTATTCTGTATATCTTACTACATGCCAGGCTCTGTGCTAAGCACGTTACATAATAAGGACTTTTAATTCTAGCAGTAATCACACAAATTGGGTAATCTCATCCCCATTTACTGATGATAAATCAATAGCTCAGAGGACATAAATAATTTCCATATAATCAAAGAACTCTGTCTATTATCCTAAGTTATTTCCTCAGTTACTTGGCTGCATAGGTACTTTCATAAACTGGTTCAATTTCATCTTATACTACATGCCCCTGGGCCTACTTCAGTTTTTAGCAGAAGCTGGTGATGGAAAACTCCTGTGGGGTTTTGGATGCTGTCAATATTTCACCTCAAGCCCAATCCTCCCCATATCTTTCAATTTTCTGCTCTGGGATTTTTCTGAAGCCAGAGAGTTAGTTCAGCTTTGGCAAGGTATCCTGGAAGGATAGGGATAGTTAATGCTCCTAGAAATAATTCTCCAGCAAAGGGTGACAGGAATTAGTGGACTAATGTGTCAGCTTTCTGTTCTACAGAGGGATAATTCCCAAGAACATTCTACAGGCTTCCTCAGAGGGTTTCCAGTAGGACTCAGCTGCAGTTGCCACAATGATATGCGCTCAGAAAACGCACCCTTTAATCACCTTTCCCTTGTTTCCTGACTTATTTTCCCCATTCCTTCAATCCTGTATCTTGGGCTCCCTCTCAAATCAGCTACCTGTCCTCAAGTCATTGTCTCAGACCTTGTTCAGGGGAATGAAAGTGAAGACAATGTCTATCAGCCCCCAAGGCCTTCACTCTTGTCCATCCATGATCTATTATTTCAAGTGCTCTGTTACCATCACTCTAAACACCCTTGCTCTACTGGCTTTCTGATGGAGCCCACCCCCATGAATCAAACTGTCCATCTTCTTGCTCCTAGAGAAAAATATACAATTGGATAGACTGGTATTGTTATAAATTCATCATCACTAACCTAATTCTAGGCCCTTAAAGTGTGCCATTCTCCTCAAATCCTTGGTATTATGACTTCTGCTTCCACTCTCAAATAACCTTGCTTTCTACAGAGAAAATAGAAACCATCATACAAGCCTTTCCTTGATGCCATGAAATCTACAAATTCACTTACTTTAATACCATTCTTTACTCTTCTACATGGAAGAATTGTCCCGTACTGTTTAATGCTAATCCTTCAACCTGTGCTTTCAATCCCATCTTTTTCTGCTCCCTCGTGGAATTAATGATTAAAATTATGGCCCTCTTCTGAAACTTCAAACTCTTCCCCTTCATTTCTTTCCCACACTAAAACATGCTGCTGAATCTTCTGTTAAAATAAAATCTCGCACTTCTATCTCCGTCATTTCCAGCTTCACCTGGAAGGAAATCCTTCCTCAGATAAACTTGAGCCAGGCTCCCGATACTCCTGTTTGCATTCATTATTCCCACTCACTCTGCAGTTCACTCCAGATTGACTTGTGCCTTATTTGCTCCTCAAAAACTGTTCACACCAAAGCCTTTGGTGACCACTATCAGACACCTTTTAGTCTTTTTCTTCCTTAACCTATCAGAAGTATTTGATAACTTTATGACAAGCCCCCTCCTAGAAATACTTATTTGCTGAGATACTATATTTCTTTCATTTTTATTCTACCTCTGTAGCTGCATTTACTCATTTTCATTTTTGCTAAATCCTCTAAGTGTTGCTGCTCCACAGGGATCTGTCCTAGCTTCTTATGTACTCCCTTTCAATAGACTTTCCCTAGATGTTTTCTCTACTTTTACAGCTATAATCATCATCTATATGCTAATGAGTCTCAAGTTCCTACTTCCAGCATAGATATCTTTTTGTTTGTTTAACTAACAGTTTTATTAAAGTATGATTTACTTGCCATAATACTGATACATTGTACATGCAGGGTGCAATAGTTTCAGTAAGTTTACACCGGTCTGCAGCCATCACCACAAGCTAAGATTAAAATACTTCCATTACCTAAAAAAGTTTCCTTGTGCCCATTTGCAGTCAACTGCTTCTCACTCTTCCAGCCACAGAAAACCACTGACATACTTTTTATCTCTATGTTTTGCTTTTTTCTAGAAATTTCATATAAATAGAATCATATAATATGTAGCCTTTTTTGTCTGGCTTAATTGATTCAGCATTATGTTTTTGAGTTTACCCATGTTGCATGAATAAGTAGTCATTTCTTTTTTGAGTAATATCATTTGTATGGGCATACCATATTTTATTTATTAACTCACCAGTTTCTTATTTTTAGATATTCTAGATAATGCTGCTATGAACAATAAAATAAACATGTTTTTGTGGACATAGATTTCTACTTTTCCTAGGTAAATACCCAGGAGTTTATTTGCTAAGTCATAGTAGGTATGCACGTGTTTAACTTTCTAGGAAATTCCCAAACCAGTTTCCAAAGTGCCATTTTACATTTCCATCAGCAGTGTATTAGAGTTCCTAATTTCTACATACTCCACCAATTCTGTCAATCCTTCTGATTATAGTCATTTTAGTGGATGTATAATATATCATTGTGGTTTTAATTTGCATTTTCTTAATGATTAATGATCATTTCCTCTACTTGTTAGACATTCACATATCTTCTTTGATGAAGCATCTATTTACATCTTTTTCCCATTTTTAGTTTGCCTTCTTATTTTTAAGTTGTAAAAGTTCTTTATGTATTATTGATACAAGTCATTTATCAGATATATAATTTGTAAATACTTGCTCCCAGAATATAGTTTGGTTATCTCATTCTTGAAATAATATTTTTAAATTTTAAAAAATTTAACAGCTTTACTGGGGTCTAATCAGCATACAATAATTTTCACATATTTAATGTATATAATTTGATAAGTTTTGACACATATATACAGCCATGAAACAATCATAACAATTAAAATAACAAACATTTCCATGTTTGTTTTGTTTTGATTTTCCTAGTTACTGATTATGTTGAACAACTTTTCATGAGTTTATTTGCAATTTGTGTATCTTTTTGTGTGGAGTGCTATTCTAATCATACTCATTTTTAAAAACTGAATTGTTTGTTTAGAGTTATTTATATATTCTGGATAAAAGTCATTTTATCGTATATGTAATTTGAAAATATTTTCTCCCATGGCATTCTTTGTCTTTTCATTCTCCTGGCAGTGTCTTTCAAAAAAAAGATATTTTTAACTGTTTCGTTTATTGATTGTCCTTTGAGTGACATAGATAAAAATCTTTGTCTAACTCCAAGTCACAAAGTATTTATTCTGTGTTTTCTTCTAAAAAATTTATAGTTTTGGATTTTACATCTATTTATATTATCTATTTTAAGTAAGTTTTGTATAATGTGGGAGATATAGGTTGAAGTTCTTACCTTTCTTTTTCTTGAACATGCAAACCCAACAGTATAAAAGGGTTGTTGAGAAAAGCTATTTATTATCAGCTGAGTTATTTTTGTACCCCTGTTGAAAGCCATTTGTCTAGATATATGTGAGTTTACATTTTGACTTTATTATTTTCTATTGGCCTATTTGTCTATCTTTAAGCTGATGCTACACTTCCTTGATTGTTATTATGATAAATGTTGAAATCAGGCAATATTAGTCCTTCAGTTTTGTTATTGTTAAAAAAAAAATCATTTTGGCTATACCAGGTTACATGTATTTCAACATGATGGTTAGAACAATTTGTTGCATTTGCAAAAATGCTTCAGATTTTCATTGAGATTTCCTTGAATCTTTAGATCAATATCTAAAGAAATGTCATCTTAATAATACTGGGTCATCCAATCCATAAAAACATCTCTACATTTATTTGGATCTTCTTGAATTGCTTTTAGAAATGTTTTATAGTCATCAGTGCACAGGTCATCACCATAAATACAATTGCTTTCAGAATTTCATTTTTTATTGATTGTTGCTAGTATACAGAAAACAAACAAAATCTGTAAATTTACCATGATTCCTGAAACCTTGCTAAACTTGCTAATTAATTCTAGCCTTTTTTGTAGATTTTTTAGGATTTTTTACATATAAGATTATGCTATCTAAAAATAAAGATGGGCTTTCTTCTTTTCTTCCATTTTATATGTCTTTAATGTCTTTTTCCTGCAGTATAACACTGGCTAGAACCTTCAGTATAATATTGAAAGTAAATGGGGATAGCTGATATTCTTGCATTGATCCTGATCTTAGAGGAAATAATTCAGTCTTTCACCATTAAGTGAATGATAATATCTGCAATTTTTTTTTCACAAATCCCTCTTATCAGAGTGACGAATTGCTCTTCTATTCTTAATTTGTTGAATGGGTATTGAATTTTGAAAAAACATTTTTTTTCTGAATTCATTCAGGTAATCATATTGGTTTTGTTCTTTATTAATATGGTGTATGACATCCACAAATTTTCAAATGTTAAACCACTTTTTCATGGTGTATAATTGTTCCTATATGTTATTGGACTCAATTTGCTAATATTTTGTTAAGTAGTTTTTTGTGTATATGTGTGTGTATGCATCTATGCTTATGAGTGATATTGGCCTATGGACTCTTGTGAGGTCTTTGACCTGCAGTATCAGAGTCATACTGGCCTCACAAAATGAAGTAGAAAGAGTTCTCACCTTTTTAATTTTTTGAAAAAATTATGTATAAAATTGGTCTCATTTCCCAGGCAAGGGAGGTGGTGAGTGAGCATGCTACCCAGCCAGGGAAACCATGCTTTTTCCACAGAACTGTGCAACCCATGGATCAGAAAATCCCACTGACGAACCCACACCACCAGAGCCTCGGGTCCCAATCCTGGAGCTGCTGCAGATTCTCAACAGACACTCAGCTGGAATCTGCTTAAGTCTGCTAAGCTCCCAGGGGGAGAAGCAACCAGCCCCACAGCTGTGGCTGCCTGCTGTCTAAGCCTTTTGAGCTCCTTGGGGAAGGTGCAGCAGCCAGCACTGGGACTCAAAAGTGCCTAACACACTAAGCTCTTAGGTAGGGGAAAGGGCAGCATCTATCTCTATAGCTCCAGGCCAGGCTTTTCAAGGGAGGCTGAATGCCTTGATCCCAAGAGGTGTCCCCCAAAGCCCAACACACCAGCTGTGGCAGACTGCACCCGCGCCTCTTCAGGCCTGACCCTGACTCATCCTTCCTCACTGGGTGGGGCTTCCCTGAGGGAAGTCCAACAACTCCAGCCAGAGGCTCAGGGACAGAACCTGGATCTCCCTGGGCATGAGCCCCTAGCAGGAGGGGTGGCCACAGTCTCTGCAGACCAGCAGACTTAACCTTTCCTCCTGGTAGTTCTGAGGAATCTGGGCAGCCCAAATGAGTGGGTTTCCCCCAGCAAAGCAAAGCACACCCCCTCTACTAAATGACAGTCAAAGTGCTTTGTTAAACAGGTCCTATTCCCTCTGCCACCCAAGTGGGTGAGACCCTCTGACAGGTGTTGTCAAACATCCTATACGGGAGTGATACTACTGTCATCAAGTTGGTGCCTTTGAGGTCAGAGATTCCAGAAGAAGCAGCAGGCACCCATCTTTGCTGTTCTCCAGCTTCCTTGAGTGACATCTCCAGGTATGGGAGCAAACCAGATGAAGAGGGCCTGAAGTGAACCCCCAGCAAACCGTAGCAGGCCTACAGAAGAGGTATCTTACTACTGAAAGGAAACAAACAGAAAGCAACAACAACAGCATCAACAACAAAACAGTCCCCACAAAACCCCATCCAAGGGTCAGCAAAGATTAAAACTAGACAAACACATGAAGATAAGAAAGAATCAATGAAAAAACGCTAAAAACTCAAAAGGCCAGAGTGTCTCTTCTTCTCCAAATGATTGCAACATCTCTCCAGCAAGGGCTCAGAACTGGATGGAGGATAAGATGGAAGAACTGACAGAATAGGCTTCAGAAGATGGGTAATAAAAACATATGCTGAGCTAAAGAAGCATGTTTTAACCCAATGCAAACAAGTTAAAAATCTTGACAAAAGGTTTGAGGAGCTGCTAACTAGAATAACCAGTTTAGAAAGGAACATATATGACCTGATGAGCTGAAAAACTCAGCAATGGAACTTTATGAATCATACACAAAGCATTCTACTTTTGAAGCAGAAGAAAGATTTCAGAGTTTGAAGACCACCTTGCTGAAATAAGGCACGCACAAAAGATTAGAGAAAAAGAATGAAATGGAATGAACAAAGCCTCCAAGAAATAAGAGACTTTGTAAAAACACCAAACCTATGATTGATTGGAGTACCTGAAGGAGATGAGGAGCATGGAAACAAGCTGGAAAACACACTTCAGAATATTATCCAGGATAACCTCTTCAACCTAGCAAGACAGGCCAACATGCAAATTCAGGAAATGAATAGAACACTACTAAGATACTCCTCCAGAAGACCAACCCAAGACACATAATCATCAGGTTCTCCAAGGTCAAAATTAAGGAAAAAAATCTTATGGGCAACCAGAGAGAAAGTCCAGGTCACCTACACAGGGAAGCCCATCAGACTAACAGTAGATCTTTCAGCAGAAACTCTACAAGACAGAAGAGACTGGGGACCAATGTTTAACATTCTTAAAGATAGGAATTTTCAACCCAGAATTTCATATCCAGCCAAACTAAGCTTTATAAGTGAAGCCCATTTCTTGGAGGCTTTGTTCATTCCATCTCATTCTTTTTATCTAATCTTGTCTATGTACCTTATTTCAACATGGTAGTCTTCAAACTCTGAAATCCTTTCTTTTGCTTCACAAAGCAGAATGCTTGG
Organism: Cacajao melanocephalus; assembly: GCA_963573385.1. Taxonomy (NCBI): domain Eukaryota; kingdom Metazoa; phylum Chordata; class Mammalia; order Primates; family Pitheciidae; genus Cacajao; species Cacajao melanocephalus. The sequence goes on from CAUYLG010058579.1 coordinate 106,323, forward strand.
TGTATGCTTCATAAAGTTCTATTGCTGTGTTTTTCAGCTCCATCAGGTCATTTATGTTCCTCTCTAAATGCCTATAAAACTTTGCTTTATAAGTGAAGGAGAAAGAAAATCCTTTCCAGACAAGCAAATGCTGAGGGATTTTGTTACCACCAGGCCTGTCTTGCAAGAGCTCCTGAAAGAAGCAGTAAATACGGAAAGAAAAATCCAATACTAGCCACTGCAAAAACACATCAAAATATAAAGACCAATAGCACTATGAAGAAATTGCATCAACTAGTGTGCAAAATAACCAGATAGCATCATGATAAGAGAATCAAATTTACATATAACAATACTAACCTTAAATGTAAATGGGCTAAATGCCCCAATTAAAAGACAGACTGGCAAATTGGATAAAGAGTCAAGACCCATTCATGTGCTATATTCAGGAGACCCAACTCACATGCAAAGATACACATAGGCTCAAAATAAAGTGATGAAGGAAAATTTACCAAGCAAATGGAAAGCAAGAAAAAGCAAGGGTTGCTATCCTAGTCTCTGACACAACAGACTTTAAACAAAGATTAATAATAATAAAAAAAGAAGGGCATTACATAATGATAAAGGAAACAATTCAACAAGAAGGGCTAAGTATTCTAAATATTAGAATATTTACCCAATACCAATATCACCCAATACAGGAACAGCCAATACAGGACCAGCGAGAAACATCAAACAAGTTCTTAGAGACCTACAAAGAGACTTAGACTACCACAGAATGATAGTGTGGGAGTCTAACACCCTAACATTACAATTTAAAAAGCTAGAGAGGCAAGAGCAAACAAATCCAAAAGCTAGTAGAAGACAAGAAATAACTAAGATCAGAGCAGAATTGAAGGAGATAGAATTGAAAAACCCTCCAAGAAATCAGTGAATCCAGATGCTGGTTTTTTGAAAGAAAAAAATAATAACAGCATAGATACACCACTAGTTAGACTAATAAGAAAAGAGAGAAGAAGTAAAAAGACACAATAAAAAAATGACAAAGGGGATATCACCACTGACCCCAGAGAACTACAACTACCATCTGAAAATATTATAAACAACTCTATGCAAATAAACTAGAAAATCTAGAAGAAATGGATAAATTCCTGGACATATACACCCTTTCAAGACTAAACCAGGATGAAGTTGAATCCCTGAATAGACCAATAACAAGTTCTGAAATTGAGGCAATAATTAATAGCCTACCAACCAAAAAAAAGCCCAGGACCAGACAACTTTACAGCCAAATTCTAACAGAGGTACAAAGAGTAGCTGGTACAATTCCTTCTGAAACTACTGAAAAGGAGGGACTCCTTTCTAACACATTTTATGAAGTCAGCATCATCCTGATACCAAAACTGGGCAGAGACACAACAACAAAAAAAGAAAACTTCAGGCCAATATCCCTGATGAACATTGATGTGAAAATCCTCAGTAAAATACTGGTAAACCAAATCCAGCAGCACATCAAAAATATTATCCATCATGATCAAGTAGGCTTCATCCCTGGGATGCAAGGCTGGTTCAACATATGCAAATCAATAAACATAATCCATCACATAAGCAGAACCAAAGACAAAATCCACATGATTATCTCGATACAGAAAAGGCCTTTGATAAAATTTAATATCACTTCATGTTAAAAACCCACAATAAACTAGGTACTGATGGAACATATCTCAAAATAATAATAGCTATTTATGACAACCCCACAGCCAATATAATATTGAATAGGCAAAAGCTGGAAGCATTCCCTTGAAAACAGGCACAAGACAAGGATGCCCTCTCTTATAACTCCTATTCAACATAGTATTGGAAATTCTGGACAGGGCAATCAGACAAGATAAGAAGACATTTATGTGGCCAACAAACATATGAAAAAAAGCTCAACATCACTGGTCACTAGAGAAATGCAAATCAAAACCACAATGAGACACTATCTCATGTCAGTCAGAATGGCAATTACTAAAAAGTCAAAAATCAACAGATACTGCAGATACTGGTGAGGCTGTGGAGAAACAGAAACACTTTCACACTGTTGGTTGGAATGTAAATTAGTTCCACCACTGCAGAAAACAGTGTGGTGACTCCTCAAGGGTCTAGAACGAGAAATACCATTTGACCCAGCTATCCCATTACTGGGTATATACCCAAAGGAATATAACTCATTCTGCTATACAGATAGATGCACATATATGTTATTGCAGCACTATTTACAATAGCAAAGTCATGGAACCAACCAAAATGTCCATCAATGATAGACCGGATAAAGAAAATGTGGTACATATACACTATGGAATACTATGCAGCCATAAAAAGGAATGAGATCATATCCTTTGCAGGGACATGGATGAAGCTGGAAACCATCATTCTCAGCAAACTGACACAGGAACAGAAAACCAAACACTGCATGTTCTCACTCATAAGTGTGTGTTGAATAACGAGAACAATGGACACATAGAGGGGAACAACACACACCAGGGCCAAGGCCAGGGCCTGTTGGGGGATTGAGGGTAAGGGGAGGGAACTTAAAAGATGGATCAATAGGTGCAGCAAACCACCATGACACACTTATACCTATGTAACAAATCTGTACATTCTATCCTGGAACTTAAAATTTAAAAAAATTAAAAAACTTAAAAATACATAAATAGTGTACTACTAACCTGCATATATAAATCAGTTAAACAAAGGAAGTTTAAAAACGTAACTGTTTTTTTTCAAATAAGAAATTCTTTTCTAAATTAAAGGTACCTGTAGCTTATCATCTTAACAGAGGTTACCTTAGATACTAATTTAGTGCTCTGTTGTTGATGATGATGCAGAATGCTTTACATTGACCCAAATTCCAGTGCTCTTTATTCCTTCATTCCATCCCTTCCTCTGAATTCAAATTATTGTGTGTTATAATGAGACTCTGTCTCTAAAAAGATTTTTAAATCTAATAAAATTTTTTTGTGAGACAGGGTCTCTGTTGCTTAGGCTAGAGTGTAATGATGTGATCACAGCTCACTGCAGCTTTGACCCCCTGGGCTCAAGTGGTCCTTCAGCCTTGGTCTCTCAGGTAGTTGGGACACCTAGCTATTTTTAAACATTTTTTTTAGAGACAGGGTCTCATCCTGATGTCTAGGCTGGTTTGAACTTCTGGGTTCAAGTGTCCTCCTGCCTTGGCCTCCCAAAGTGGTAGGATTACAGGCATGAGCCACTACACCTGGCCTTTTTAATTTTCAAAATTAAAGAAGATAAATATAAATTCTAGTTAATGCTGTGCATGCTAACGTTTTAGAAGTGAAATGTATTCACATCTGTAACTTTGAAGTACATAACAAAGAGATGGATGGATGTATAAATGTGATAAAACAAATACAGTAAAATATTATAGAATGATGATGAATATTGAGTATTTACTGTAAAATTCTTTCAACTTTCTGTATATGCTTGAATATTTTCACAATAAAACAAGGGAACTAAGGTGTAAGAGGAGGTAGGAGTGATGAATTACTGTCTAATGACTGAAATTCCTTTTTATTTTTCTTTTTTGAGATGAAGTCTTGCCTGTTGCCCAGACTAGAGTGCAGTGGTGTGATCTTGGCTTACTGCAACCTCTGCCTCTTGGTTCATGCAATTCTTCTGCCTCAGCCTCCCGAGTTGCTGGGATTACAAGCATGCACCACCACACTTAGTTAAGTTTTTTTGTATTTTTAGTAAATTCAGGGATTCACCATTGGTCAGGCTGGTCTCGAACTCCTGACCTCATGTGATCTGCCCACCTTGGCCTCCTGAAGTGCTGGAATTAATTGCAGGTGTGGGCCAATAAGCCTGGATAAATGAATGAAGTTTCTATGTGAAATAATGAAAACATTCAAAAATAAATTGTGGGGGAAAAGGAAAATAAATAAAATAATTAATTGTGGTGATGGTATAAATAAAATTGTCTGTTATAATGTATTTGCATGTGGGACTTCTTTAGCAGCTCTTAGAGTTCATTTATGCCAGCAAGGAATTCATTTTATATTTTGTTACTTCAAAATGTCTTCATTTTTCCTTTCATCTTTGATAGTTTCATTGAATATAGAATTCATAGTTGACAATCTCTTTTTATTTTTGCACTTTGAATATGTCATTCTAAGGCCTTTTGGTCTCCATTTTTTCTGAAATTGCTATATTCTTCCTGTGTTTTCATGTACATGATGAATTGTTTTTCTTTTATTGCTTTTAAAATTTACTGTTTGTTTTTGGCTTTTACCAGTTTGATTGATGTGTCTAAATGTGGTTCTCTTTGTGTTTAACCTTCTTGGAGTTCTCCAAGTTTTTCAGATCTATAAATTAATATTTTTCGTCAAATTTGAGAAGTGTTTGGCTCTTGCTTCTCTCTTATTTATCTCTCTCCTTTCCTTCTGGGATTCCCACTACATGCATGTTGGTATGCTTAATGTTGCCTCACAGATTGTTGTGGTTTTGTTTATTTTTCATTATTATTTTTCTTTCTTTTCTTTGTTTGGATCATTTCAATTTATCCATATTTAAGTTCACTAATTTTTCCTTCTGCCACCTTGAATCTGCTGTGAGTCTAGGTAGTAAATTTTTCACTTGGGTTATTAGACTCTGAAACTACAATTTTCACTTGGTTCTTTTTATGGTATCTATTTCTCTGCTGAGATTCTCTATTTGTTGAGTCACACTTTCATTTAATTATTTGAACAAAGTTTTCTCTAATTCTTAGACTATATTTACAATCTCTAACTCTTTGAACATATTTACAATATTTCTGTAAAGTCTTTGTCTGCTAAATTCAGTATCTGAGACTCTGGCCTACTCAGAGTCAGTTTCTGCTGGGATTACAGGTGTAAGCCACCACACCTGGCCCATTTTTCTCCTAATATTTATTTTTAAACTGGCTTCCTTGGGATCACCCCTGTGTCCAAATAACCTAATCATTATCCAGTTGTTTGGACAAATGCTGTGATAGCACCTTAAGTCCATACAGCTTCCATCCACTTCTGATCAACGTGTGGGTGGGTTAGAGAAGGCATACAATGTTGCAGTCCTTTCTCAAGCCTTCTTTGGCTTTTTCTTTTTGCTGGGCTTTTTCGATATCCCCCACATATGCATTAAGTTTCCCAGTCATCCCTTCCCAGTTATCCTTCTTATCTACTCTGTTAGATTCTCTCTGGTTCTTTCTCTCTGTCTATACACACACACACACACACACACACGTGTGCACATATAGGTCTTTGCTCTGATTTGTATATACATGTATATATATACACACAGACACACACAAGTCCTTTTGAGAGATATATATATATGTGTACATATATATACACACACACACACACACACACACACACACACACACATATATATATATATATATATATATATATATATATATAGTCTAACAGGATAGAAGAATAGGAATAAAACCAGTTTTCACTGAATGAACTATTTTACAGACTCTATATCTATCTACCTATCTAAAGGTTTTAAATAAGCTTATGTTATAGTTTTTCAGTAATTTAAATCATTAAAATATATTGGTTTTGATTATTAAGAATCAGTAAGCTAAGGAATATTATTTTAGATAAAACTCCTTTGCCTAAATTAAAACATTTAAAAATTTAAAAAATACATATATAGTGTACTACTAACTTGCATGTATAAATTTGTTAAACAAAGGAAATTACAAAACAACTTTTTTTTCTAAATTATTAATTCTTTTCTAACTTAAACATACCTGTAGCTTACCATCTTAACACTTGATACTAATTTACTAGTGTTTTTTTATTTATGATGAGTGGTAACGAAGTGACTGACTAATTATGTCTCTGGCAGTCAAATATAGGCTAAGAAAACTGCCAAGCCAAAGCATAAGGCTGTAATTGTGATCTAGTGACCTGAGTCTAGTGCTTGGAAACAGGAGGTCTGATTCTACTTACATGTCTGCCTCTACAGTTGTCTCAATATACATGTCTTTTTCTATGATTATCCTTTGAGATTTTTAACTGATAGAAGCAAATAACTCCTAAAGCCACCTGAATAGTATTGTTTCAATACAGAGATAAAGAAGAATTTACAGGTAAGGTACTGTATTATAAATTATATACACCTAGGTTCTTTTAAAATGATGACCTCATCAGGCCACAAAGATGAATCGAGGTAAAGTTTGAGACAACTCTGTGTTCACAGTCCAGTGTTCCTGCTTTTTGAATAGCTGATATCAAAAAGACTTTCTTGATAAAAACCTATTTGCTATCTCACAAATTGTTCATAATTCTTTCAACTAAATGAATTAGGGCCAAGATTACTCACCTAATTGCATTTGTGACATACACCTAATTAAGTTCTTTCTCCAAGGGAAGAAAGGACTTAATCTAACAAAATAACTTCTATAAAATCAGCTTATATCAATTCACTTTAGTAACTACAAATGTAGATATCAATAGATTATACATTTAATTTGGTTCATATTTTGTATATGAGGAAAAATCTTTCAAGAAACACTTTTACTGCTGTTTCACAAACTATTTCAATATTTACTTGACAATCCACTACTTCAAAAATTTTAAATGCAAAATTATCTGTATAATTAAAGAATTTAGATGGTTGTTGGAATTCCAAATAGAAAGACATAGTCTTTGCTTTGATTTGCTAACTTACCCACAGCATAGTTTTGGTTAAATCAAATCATGTATCATCAAGTTATCCTTGTCTTGACTACCTAGTTAACTTAGTTAACTGCTGTGGCAGGAAAGCCACTCAAATGACATTTGTAGGGCAGTCTAAAATTCAAGAGTTTCTTTTAGAAAGCTAAGCTTTTGGGAAATACACTATTAGATAGTGATCATTCATATTGGATAATATACCCTCAGAATTTCCAGGCTTCTTAGAAACTTATTTTGTGGTATAGGGATAAAGGAGACATTCATAGAATCGTTGCCATAACTTCTATAAATACGAACACCTAACAGTAAACTAATGCATCCATAGAAATGGTCCCAATGTAACATGTTGGCAAGGTGGCATGTCACAACTTACCCCGCTACCTTGTTTAACTTGGCTACTACATTTCAAATGAAAAATAATGGGGCAAGTTATTTTTCAAATTAGCTGAGTCTTAAGAAAAAGAGAGAGTGTGTGTGTGAGAGAGAACATTTGATTTTCAAAAGAAGGGAGTCCACAAAGGAATAAAAAGTCCTGGGTAGAGACATAAAACAAGAAGGTGCCTCTTTGGTGAAGCCAGGCCTAAGGTGATGTCTAAGGAGGTGGGGACACCGTGGGCAGGGTCAGATATGCTAATGTAGGCCCATTTTTGAAAATCATTGGGCTGGTCTGCCTCTTCTCAGATGCAGATGGACAGAGGCATGCGGCAGGTCTCCCACAAATATCTCCTGAATAAAATATCATCAGGAATGATTTTGGGTAAAACACAGTGATGGCATTTAAAATAATGGTCTCCTAGGCTGATTTGGAACTGGTACCACATCCAGAATGAATTCTCAAAACTGCCAAATCATCTGTGTACTAGTGACAATTTCCAAATTATACCAATGTCTGCAATAATATTTCAGGCCATTTACAAAATTCTCCATTTCATTTTGTTTTGCTGATGAGGAAGGAAGATGAAATTTTATACTCATCTGAGAGAAACAATTCAGTCTGTCACAGCTGTTGCCTGGGAATCCAGTGAGAATGACAGATCTAGAAAGAAATTCTCCACAAGCGTCATAGGCAAACTTCCACTAGGTCCAACGACTTACTACTCTCATTGCTGTCTTTAACTCATTCCTTGTTTGACCAGGATACATTAATTAGAGCATTTTCTTCTTTGTTTGCTTGGAAATTAATACTTCTATAAAGTTTCTACAAATTCTCACTTGATTAGAGTGAACAAGATGAAAAGAGCAAGGAATTTATCATTAAAATCACAACTTTTCTCAACTTCAGATTCCTTATTGATAAACTTGACTTAATAATGTCATTATCATCTAACTCCACATAATTTTGAGCGGTTGCCTGAGAAAATGTTTACGAACTATCTATATATGTTATTTACTTTTGTAAAGAGGAAAATTTATAGTGTTAAATACCCACATAATAAAGCTAGAAAGATCTCAAATTAACAAATATCACACCTAGAGGAACTTAAAAAACAAGAGCAATCCAACCCCAAAGCTAGCAGAAGACAAGAAATAACCAAAATCAGAGATGAACTAAAGGAAATGGAGATGCCAAAAAAAAATAAATACAAAAAATCAACAAAACCAAAAGCTGGCTTTTTGAAAGAATAAATAAGATTGGTAGACTCTCTAGCTAGACTAATAAAAAAAGAGAGGAAATAAAAATAAACATAATCAGAAATGACAAAAGGGACATAACCACTGACTCCACAGAAATACAAAAAACCCTCAGAGACTACTATAAACATCTCTAAGTACACAAACTAGAAAATCTAGAAGAAATAGATAAACTCCTGGAAACATACAACCTCCCAAGATTGAATCAGAAAGAAATTAAAACCCTGAATAGACGAATAATGAGTTCTGAAATTGAATCAGTAATGACAAGCTTACCAACTAGTAAAACCCCTGGGCCAGATGGATCCACAGCCAAATTCTACTAGACAAATAAAAAACTACTGAAATTACTTCAAAAAACTAAGGTGGGGAGGGACTCCTCCCTAACTCATCCTATGAGGCCAGCATCATCCTCATACCAAAACCTGGCATAGACACAATTAAAAAATAAAATTTCAGGTCAATATCCTTGATGAAAACAGATGCAAAAATTCTAAACAAAATGTTGGTAAACCAAATCCAGCAGCACATCAAAAAGCTAATCATCCATGATCAAAGAGGCTTGTTCCTGGGAAGCAAGGTTGGTTCAACCCATGCAAATCAATGAATGTGATTCATTACATAAACAGGACTAAATACCAAAACTACACGATCATCTTAATAGATGAAGAAAAGGTTTATGATAAAATTAAACTTCCCTTCATGTTAAAAACCCTCAACAAACTAGGCATTTAGGAACATACCTCAAAATAATAAGAGTCATCTATGACAAAAACCCACAGCCCAACATTACACCAAATGGGCAAAAGCTGGAAGCATTCTCCTTGGGAACCAGAACAAGACAAGGATTTCCTCTCTTATAACTCCTATTCAACACAGTATTGGAAGTCCTAGCCAGAGCAATCAGGCAAGACAGAGAAATAAAATGCATCCAAATAGGAAGAGAGGAAGTCAAACCAGCTCTTGCCACAGATGATATGATTTTATACCTAGAAAACTCTTTAATCTCTGCCCAAATGCTCCTAGATCTGAGAAACAACTTCAGCAAAGTTTCAGAATACAACAATCAATGTACAAAAATCAGCAGCATTCTCATACACCAAGAATGCCCAAGCTGAGAGCCAAATCAAGAATGCAATCCCATTCAGGGTAGCTGCAGAAAGAATAAAATGCCTGGGAATACAGCCAAACAGCAAAGTGAAAGATCTCTACAATGAGAATTACCAAACTCTGCTGAAAGAAGTTAGAGATGACACAAATGGAAAAACATTCCATGCTCATGAATAAGAAAAATCGATATTGTTAAAACAGCCATATTGCCCAAAGGAATTTACAGATTCAATGTTATCTCTATTAAACTACTAACAAAGTTTTTTTCTTTTTTTTAATTTTACTTTAAGTTCTGGTATACAAGTGCAGAATGAAACTACTAACAACATTTTTCACAGAATTAGAAAAAAAATTCGAATATTCATGTCGAACCAAAAAAGAGCCTTGATAGCCAAAGCAATCCTAGGCAAAAAACAAAGTTGGAGGCATCAGACTTCCTAACTTCAAACTATACTACAAGTTCAGCATGGCACTAGTACAAAAATGAGCACATGAACAAATGAAACAGGTTAGAGAACCCAGAAATAGAGATGCATACCTACAACCGTACGATTTCAACCAGGCTGATGAAAACAAGCAATGGGGAAAGGACTCATTCAATAAATGATGCTGGCATAACTGGCTAGCCATATGTAGAAGATTGAAACTGGACCCTTTCCTTTCACCATATATAAAAATCAACTCAAGATGAATTAAAGACTTACATCTAAAACCTAAAACTATAAAAACCATGGAAGATAACCTAGAAAATACCATTCTGGACATCAGCCCTAGCAAAGATTTCATGATGAAGATGACAAAAGCAATTGCAACAAAAACAGAAATTGACAAATATGACCTAATTAAACTAAACAGCCTCTGCACACACACACACACACACACAAAACAGAAACAAAAATCAAAAAACAAACAAAAAAACTATAGAGTAAACAGACAACCTATAAAATGGGAGAAAATATTTGTAAACTATGCATCTGACAAAGGTCTAAGACCCAGAATCTATAAGAAAGTTAAACAAATTGACAAGTAAGTACCAAATAACCCCATTAAAAAATGGGCAAAACACATGAACAGAACACTTCTTAAAAGAATACATACATGAGGCCAATAGGCATATTAAAAAAATGCTCAACACCACTCATCATCAGAGAGGTAAATCAAAACCACAATGAGAAACTATCTCACACTAATCAGAATGGCTGTAACTAAAATGTCAAAAAATAACAGAAGTTGGCAAGGCTGCAGATAAAAGGAAATGTTTATACACTGCTGGTGGTAATGTAAACTATTTCAGCCACAGTGAAAAGCAGTTTGGAGATTTCACAAAGAACTTAACACAGAACTGCCATTAGATGCAGCAATCCTATTACTGGGTATATACTCAAAGGAATATAAATCATTCTATCATAAAGGCACATACATGCATATATTCATCACAGGATTTATTCACAATAGCAAAGACATGGAATCAACCTAACTGCCCATCCAAGTTGACTGGATAAAGAAAATTAGGTACATACACACCATGGAATACTATGCAGTTGTAAAAAAGAATGAGATCTTGTCCTTTGCGGTCAACATGGACGGAGCTATAGTCCATTATCCTAAGTCAATTAATGTAGGTACAGAAAACCAAATACTGCACATTCTTGCTTGTAAGTAGGAGCCAAACGCTGAATACATATAGATACAAAGAAGGGAATAACAGACACCAGGGCATACTTGAGGGTAGAGAGTGGGAGGAGGATGATAATAAAAAAACTATCTGTCAGATATTAGGCTGATTACCCAGGTCACAAATAATCTGTACACCAAACCTCTGTGACACACAATTTACTCATGTAACAAACCTACCATGTACCCCCAAACCTAAAATAGAAGCCAGAAAAAGAAAGAAAAAGTTAAAATTAAATAAATTATATTTAAGAAATCACCATTTTGTGATCCTGAATGAGTTAATGGGTCTAGATATTGATGACCAATGGCTGCTATCATCACAAAAAGAAAGATTTTCAGACAGTATGCGGCTCTTGGCAAAATAACACCATACAATTTATGAAACAGTCTTGCTAAAAACATCATACCTAAACTGATCTAACCACCCTTTAAAAAAAAAACAAAGAGGAAAAGGAACATATTAAATTATACCATGAAATTGCAGTTGGCAAATCCAGGCTATGGAAAATTCTTCAGGACAAACAACCCCAATTCTTTAACAAATAATGTAATAAAAACAAAAAACAAAATGACAGAGAGGGAGAGGAAAATTATAGATCAAACAACCATCTAAAGTACAGCAACCAACTAGAATGTGCATATCTTATTTGGATCCTGACCAAAGCAAATTGTTAACAAAAATTATGATGTTATGATACTGTTGGAGATTTGAACACCAAATGACTACTTAATGATATTTAAAAATTATGTTTAAAAAATTTAAGTGTGATAAGGAAATAATAATTATGTAAAAACAAAAGCCTTATCATTTACAGATACATACTGAACCATTTATAGCTGAAGCATATACTGACTGGGATTGCATCAAAATAATACAGGATGTGGTCTAGGGGAAACAAGATTGGCTGTGAATTGAACACAGCTGAAATGTACACAGGAGTTCAATATTCTATTCTGCACATTTTTGTGTTTCTTTGAAGTTGTCCATACTAACAACTTTTTATTATTCCTGGGAACAGGATCCTTATAAGTGGATACTTCACATGCTCAGAAATAGAGATATGCCACTCATACACATTCATTATTAAGTTTTTGATACTTACATGAGAATTTGCTTAACAAGATTAAAGCCCTAGAAATGAAGGCAAAAATTATTCATTCACAACTGAAGTCTAGCATTTATATAAGATCTTATAGGTATAAAACATTATTCTAAGAGCTCTACCTCATTTACCTCATCGTAGCACTAGGGGTTAGGTACTACTATTCCCTTGCTTTGTAGATGAGAAAACTAAAGTAGAGGAAGATAAAGTATTTTGACACAGTTAAAAGTGGGAGACCCAGGGTTTGAACCTAGACAGTCCTGTTCTAGAAATAGGCTCTTAAATTTTAGTCTAATTCTGTGGCTATTGAGCAAGTTTTCATGTTTTAGGTAGAATCTAGATCAGCAGTATCCAATCTTTTGGCTTCCTTGGGCCACACTGGAAGAAGAATTGTCTTGGGCCACACATAAAATACACTAACACTAACAATAGCTGATGAGCTTAAAAAAAAAAAGGCTAAAAAATCTCATAATGTTTTAAGAAAGTTTACGAATTTGTGTTGAGCCACATTCAAAGCTGTTCTGGGCTGTGGTTTGGACAAGCTTGATCTACATCAAAAGAAATGGAGGAAGGCTATTCTAGAACAAGGAAAAGGTAAAAGAAAAGGCACAAATACATGGATTAGCAAGTTACTTGCTTTAGGGAAAGTATAGGACTCCAAACAAGGAAAATTCTATGAAATTAAATTGGAAAGGCAGGCAGGATTAGGTTGTAGAAGACTATGAAGGGCAAGTTAATGATGTCTGGACATGTTCTTTTTAGCCATTAAGGAGGCACTGACTCTTTTGGAGTTGAATCCTGGCATTGTAGTTTTTGGAGATTAATGGAGATAGTTATGCAGGAAAAAATTACTGACAGAAAAAACTTAGCAGTATGTAATTTAGTTAGAAGGCTATTCCAACAATCAAGGCAAAGGCAAGGAAACCCAGAACTTAGGGTAATGTCATGAGACTGAAAGAGAAGGGCAGCTGTGAAAAATGAGATGTGACAGAAAGACAGGGGAGAAGCAAGAGTTAACAAAAAGTACAGGTTTCAGACCTGCACAAAGCCCAAAAGGATGGTGAAAAGAGCAAATGCAGGAAGAAAAGCAGATATAAAAGGAAAGCAGAAGGGTTTTGTTTTGGACATGCTGAACCAAAGGAATAAATGGATCATCCAGGAGGAGATGTCTAACAGGTAGTTGGGTAAAGTAGACCAAACTGTAAGAAATAACTCAGGTTTAGGTTATAGATTTAGGAACCATCCTCTTGAGAGGTGATGGTTAAACTGATAAGGCAAGTTGAGACTGTTGAGGGAGGAGGCGAGGAGGTTAGTTTTGAATCTCCAACAGTATTATCAGTCTCTTGTTTTCTAGTTCCTTTTTATTCCCCCAAAGTTTCTAGCGCAGAACTCGGTAAACATTCTTGTCTGATCCATGAAAAGGTATAAGAGGTGCTAGAAGTCTTTTCGTAATCAGTAGTGCTGATTTCCCAAATGATTCCAGTATAGCATTTATTTATCAGTAGCAATGGTCATTTGTTTTATTACTTTCTCATTTGGGAACAAATAGAAAAAGCCACCTTTTTTTTTTTTTTTTTTTTTTTTAGATGGAGTCTTGCTCTGTTGCCTAGGCTAGAGTACAGTGGCATGATACCAGTTCACTGCAATCTCTGCCTCCCAGGTTCAAGTGATTCTCCTGCCTCAGCCTTCTGAGTAGCTGAGATTACAGGCATGCACCACCACGCTCAGCTAATTTTTGTATTTTTAGTAGAGACGGGGTTTCACCATGTTGGTCAGGCTGGTCTTGAACTCCTGACCTCGTGATCTGCCTGCCCCAGCTTCCCAAAGTGCTGTGATTACAATCATGAGCCACCGTGCCTGACCAGAAAAGCCAACTATTAAAAGCCTACATACGGTGGAGGACAGAAGAACCTTTTCAGACACTTCACACAAAATCCTACCTTACACCAAGAAATGTTTATCTTCTGGTCTATATTATTTGAATAATGGTGGTGGTGTAATTCATTATTGAATTTTTAGTCAAATCTAGCTAATATGAGGAGTACAGGAAATGACATGTAACCTTTTTGCTGCCTTTGGTGTAGTAAACCACTGGTGAGGCTGCAGTTAATTGAGAATGAACATATAGGAATGGGGAAAGAAAATGGTCATGATGCTGCACTTTTGCATATTTGAGTCGTTCCTAATTTGATTTTTAAAAATTCTTTAAAAACCAAAATAAAGATCTGTTTCTTATAGCAGATTCAATAGTAAACCATTTTTGAGTTTTTCAGAACCTGTATGAGTTAGAGTATTTAGTTTAAAGCTTTAAGGGTCCAAATAATTGTCTTTCTTACATGCTATACTAATTTATTCCTCCCATGTCAGAACTAGATGTTCATACTTAATTCTAAACTTTTCACATTTTGCCTTTACTGCAACTCTGGGTTGATAAAGCCCACTACTTGAGTAAATTTTATAGGGCAATTTTCTGGTATTAACAACTCAATTCCATTAGGGGTTCTCTACAGGAGAAGGAAAAAATGTTAGGGGTTTCTAAGTAAGCACTGCAGGGAATCCTTACCAATAATCAAGAACCAACCCCACAAGGCAGTTAAGCACAGGTGGGAAGCATTTTGTTAGATTCAAGTCTTAGAAGCCAGTGAAGGGAAGAACTGTGATACAAATGGTGGTGCTTATGTCTTTCACATTTGGAAAATTTCACAAGCACATAAAGACCTCTAGGTGATTCTATATGTTAAAAACACAGTGTTGTTTGTGAAACCAGACAATTGTTTGAAGGACATTTAAGTCTCTAGTGTGAGATTTGTTTTAAATTTATTTCAGCTATCAGAGTTGACCCTTCTCAGTAGCCAATGAAGAATTTTCCTGCAGTGTAGCCTTATGTCGGGGTCATGAATAACTCTAATTTTCACTGAGTCCAGAGGATAATGTTTGCATTTATAAAATGAGAAAACAGAAAAAACAAATTTAGACATAGAGTTATTAGTAAGTAATAAAATTCCACATTTTTATCACTCCACTTTTGAGGAAGACTATAGGATTAATGAACGTGACAGAGGGTTTTTGTTTTGCTGTTTTATTTTGTGTTGATGTAGCTAGTGATGTGCTGGAAATAAGAGTCAGTTATCATTGCTGAATATCCATAGGCTTTGAGTGGACACCTTTGGGGTGGTGCCTCCTGATTTTGAACAACAACAAAAAAAAGATTTTAAAGAAATAAACAAAGTTGTGCCTGTATTCCCAGCTACTCGGGAGGCTGAGGTGGTAGGTTCTCTTGAACCCAGGAGGTCAAGGCTGCAGTGAGTTGTGTTCTCTCCACTGCACTCCAGCCTGGATGACAGAGTGAGACCGTCTCAAACAACACAACAAACACAACAGAACACCACACCACACAACACAACACAAAAAATATCCAAAATCTTAGAAATAGAATTTCTAATGGGCAATTGCACTCAAATCCCTTATTAATGCATTTTCTAATTACAGCTACAAAGTTAGAGCTCCATGACTCAGTGTTAGACCCAGAAATTTCAGTGGCTTCCTAATTAAGACCAAGTTGGGCTGTGGAGACCAGGACTGGTTTCAAAATAAGCATTCTTTGAAGAAAGTTTAAGGAATTGTAGCATACACTCTGCGTTCAGAGTGTATATACCCAGAGAGCAGAGTTCATTCTAGATAGGGCTTCGCATATTTAGTACATTATGTGTAAGGTTTGTAGATTAAAATAACTGCTCTCAAACTGTAGTTGTTATGCAATGATCTCTAAGGGAGTTTATTAAAATGCAAATTCCCAAGGCACATGCCTAGACTTCTGATCCAGGGGATCAGGAATGAGGCTCAGAAACAGGCATTTTAAGCATCCAAGAAATTTGTGTTGTAGGTGGTTTTTCAAACCACATTATGAGAAACACTGGATATAATTTATATCAAATACTTCTCATTAAAGTATATCTATTGGTAACTAACAATTAATAACCTCAGCTTAAACTGAAACATACGATCCCTCACATTTCTGACTTAAAAAAGGAGGATTAAATATATACAATATAAATATATGTTACATGTGTGTTATATATTATATGTATAATATGGTTAAAATTATATGTATTATATGTACACATGCATTATATGTACATATGTATTATATATATGTAATATATATATGTTTAAGTTATAGATTTAGGAACCATTCTCTTGAGAGGTGATATATATATATAAATATATATATATATCAGTTATACATCAGTTATATATCACCTCTCATATGTATATATATATATATATGTATATATAAATAAAATGTGTAAGTCGTTTAACATTTTACTGGAAGCTATTATTTTTAATGGATACTTTTCTATATACGTTATTTGAAACTAAAAACAATATAATTAACTGCAAAATTTGCTTTTTTACTGACTTTGTAGACTGTCTTACTGAAAACGAAAGATTTCTTTATTTTCATTTTTCATAATTAAGCAAGAAAAACATATTCAAACACTAGGTTACCGAAGCAAACTCTTTAAGTAGAATATGACCTGAAGAATATATGTTTTAACAAGGCTCTGAACTGTGTTTT
Organism: Cacajao melanocephalus; assembly: GCA_963573385.1. Classification (NCBI taxonomy): domain Eukaryota; kingdom Metazoa; phylum Chordata; class Mammalia; order Primates; family Pitheciidae; genus Cacajao; species Cacajao melanocephalus. Next base: position 123,113 of record CAUYLG010058579.1, read on the forward strand.
CCAAAGACCCTAAAGGGCCCACTAGACTTGTTTTAATCTATTAAATTCAATTTATGTAGGTGGAAAGTTCTTAAATATGCATTTTATGATATGCATTTTAAGATGTCCCCAGATATATATTACACACACTACTAGACCATAATGACTATTAACTCAGTAAAAATAATATGCATTTTTAAATGGCCTAAACTTTCAAAGACTCTCAGGAGAGACATTTCTGAGCAAAGTTTTGAAATAAGGAACATTTCCACAGTTTTTTAGACAAAGAAATAGAAGTTTAAGGAATTTCTGAAAACATTCAGTAATGGTGAGGGGAACTTAAGTTTTAGGGTCCTGGCTATTTGCATTTATACTCACCTGCTTTTTAAAACAAAAGTCCTTTCTTCTTATCACCATATCTCTACTTTCCATTCTTGATACTAATTTTAAAGTGGTCCTAATTTTCCTGATTAAGCTATCTCTTCAACAGACCTGACTGAAGACTCTCTGAGTTGTCTCTCATTCTTCGTCTCCTTTGCATATGTTGCTGATCTCGCCATTGGACCATAGTCCTCTGGATGGCAGGAAGGGTGTTTCTCTTCCGAGGAATGAGTTAAAAAAAATGATGATGCTGCTTTCATGTTGGGCATTAGTCATTTTCTACTGATTCTCTTAAAGTCTCTTCCTTTGAAAGTTAGAACTTCACTACTTAAACAAATGGAATCATTCAGTTAAAGATTCCAAAACCATCCCACACAATAAAACTCATATTGAATACAGTTTTTAACCTCGTACTATGAAAATTTCAATAGTGAGGAATTCAGTTTCAAGTTTTTTTCTTACCCAAGAAAACAATTCTTCCCCTAAAAGACATGTTTTGAGGTGTAATTTATATTCTGATCCCAACTACAACTGGGTAGGGAAACATTTTGTACCTAACAAATTAAACCTAAATTTTTTTCCTTCAAATGCTACCAGTTTTTAAATGCAGCTCTTAAATTATACATTTAGTTATTATATTTGCATTAATTCTTTCTTTAAAATGAAGAAAATGATCAGTCTCCTATAAAAATAGGTTTTAGGCTGGCTAATCTCAGTAACTCCACAGCAACATTCAAACACTCAATGATAGTAGGCTAATGGCTAAAATGCCCCAAAGAAAACAAATCTTCCAAGAACTATAAACACAGCTAAATTGTCATTAAAGCATAAAGTGAAAGCAAAGTTTGGGGGACTTCCATGTCCTTCACATATGTATTTTCATTGGTTTTTTGGGAAAAAACTAGGAGGCAAACATCAGTCACCAAGAGAATGATATAGAAACTTCAGGCAAAAGATTGACAATGAACAGACGTTTCATTTATCTACAAGACTAAAATTAAGAGAAAAACTAGGGCTTGCTATTTAAGAACAGGATGTAAATATGAATACTGAAAAAAACGTGAAATTATATATCTGACAAAAATTAGGAGGGAGAAGAAAGAGGGTGGCAATAATGGGTAGTCTAAGTCCATTATCTTTTGTAGTGAGGTGTTAAAAGAGTGTCTTTAAAATCAGCTTAAGTTGGCTTTAAAACCAAAATTAGTAACAAAGATAAGCATATTAACAATACGAAGGTAAAACTAAAAACATATCATTCATTGATGTTGGAGAGAGGCAGGGACGGAAGATGTGGAAATATCTTAATTCAGCCATTCTAGGGAAGGAAATCAACAGACGTTGACTAAGAAACAGAAACTTCATTATATTTTATGTAGTTCTCATTACAAATATAACCACTGGAACAAAAATTTAAAATTTTCAGGAGAAACAAAAACACAGCATTTAAACAAAATAATTAAACCTATAATATAAAATCTTTTGCAAAGAAACCTTGAGATCCTGTGACTTTCTAGTGAATTCTTAAAAACACTTAAGGAAAAATTAATACAGATATTACACATAATCCCTCGGAAAACAGGAAAAGGGGTTCTTCAGTATTCAACTCATTTTATAATCCTAGCATAACTCTGATAGCAAAGTTTGACAAGAAAATACCAGAAAAAAATTTCTTAAATTTTTATAAACATAGATGCAAAAATCCTAATCATGATAGTAGTAAATTGAATCCACTTATATACAGAAAAAAATTATATATTCTGAACAAATGAATTCTATTCTAGGAATCCAAGGGTAGTTTAGCATTTGAAAATCAATCATTATAATTCACTACATTAATGGAATAGAAAGAAAAATTTATTACCATCTCATCAGATGTGGAAAAAGCATTTTTAAAGTTTGATATTTGAATAATATTCAAAAAATGCAGCAAATTATATTTTTAATATTCTTATTCTGAGAAAGGGTCTCTACAAAAGCCTACAGCATACTTAATGATGAAATACTGAATTTTTTCCCCTTGAATTTAGAAAAAGGACAAGAATGTACACTATAACCACTTCTTTTCAATATTGTAGTGGAGGTCCTGGTCTGTAAAATACGGCAAGAAAAAAAAAATCCAAGAAATAAGATTTGTGAAGGAAGACGCAGAACTGTTTATTCACAACCGGCATGGTAGTCTATGAACTATTAGAATTAATTAGTTATTAAAGCAAGGTGGCTGGACACAGGTCAGTGAACAAAAATCAATGTATTTTAATATACTAGAAGCAATTGGAAGTTAAAATTTAAAATTATTCAAAATCACATTAAAAACATCAAATACCTGGTAATAAATCTAACAAAAGTTATGTAAGAACTCTACAGTGAAAATTAAAATACATTACTTACAGGCAATAAAAAAAACCTAAATAAATAGATATATTATGGATTGGGTGACTCTATACCATTACAAGGTAAATTCCTCCTTAACATCTATAAATTAAAAGAAAATTCATTCAAAATCTTAGCAAGTTGTGTATATATAAGTGTGGAAATTGGCATGTTGATCTTAAAATTGATATGAAAATGCCAAAGTTCTAGGATACTCAAGATAATCTTAAAGAGCCTGGTGAGGAATTTTTCCTACTAAATACTCACTATAAACATCAGCTATAATATTTTGGCAATATTGTATTGGCAAAAGTGTAGACAAACAGACCAATGCATCAGAACAGAGAATTCTTTCCTCCCTCTCTTTTTTCTTTCTATAACTTCTTTTTTGTTCTTATATTGCTGCTGCTTCCCCTATTATCCTCATGTTGTCATTGTCGTGATGGCAACGATGATGGCAACAATCCTGCCATTATGTTTGTCATGATCCTCGGTCATTTCATTTGTGTATTATTGTAGCAGCTACTTTGCTGCTTTTCCTATCTTTAATCCATTTCTCTTGTGCTTTTCTTTAAATTAAAAAATTACCTTAAAAATATATATAATTTTATATTAATCCTTAAATATATAAAACATATATTTTAGGACAGACTTTAAAATATTTTCTTTGCAAGACTTGACACAGGCACAAGAACATATACAACATATATATCTATGTATGTAATGTGATATACATTTATACCTATATTTTATAAATATAAAATTTATATTTTTAAAAGTTTATAAATATAAATACAAAATTTATGAATGTAAAATGTTTTTAAAATATCAAGAATATATATAATATAATGTAAGTTCTGAAGTAAGACAATAAATCACACTCTTCTCTTCACTTTTTGTCTTTTACCCCTTCTCTGGATGCCAGACTTTTGTTATTAACTTTTAAGTTTGTAAGCGTTTTTCCAAATTTTTTCTCCAAACTTATGTAATCATAAATTACACTAGATGCACACAGACATACACGCACAATCAGGATTTTTATCTCTTTTGTTTTAGAAATTGTTTATATTATATACATTTTTCTGTATTTTAATTTTTTCCCTCAACATCACATTCTACGTTATCAATTTAGATTACCCAGCACAATCCTCATTTATTCAATAGTTCTATAATACTCTATGATAGAGATGTTCCATAATGTATTCAGGTGTTTTCTTGTTAAAGACACTCACTCAGTTTCAGTTTTCTGTCCCTACAAAACACCAGTATATTCCACATTGGCAAAACTCTGTATCATTTGTTTTTTGTATATCTAACGTGTAATACTATGTTATAATATTTGTGTGTCAACTCTGTGTGTGCACTGTTCTAGGAACTCAGCAAATGCATGAATTTAACAGAATTTGTGATAGGAGTTGTATTAAAGCTTTATACCACTTAAAAAAAATAAAGGCCATCACATGCATGTAATATAGTTATATAAGTCAGATTTTCAAGAGAGCAATTTATAAGTAAAAAGATTATGCATTTTCTTTTTCATTTTTGAATGGATGTTACCCAGTTGCTTTCTAAAAGAGACTGTAGCTCTACACATACCACTAGCAATGTATGGGAATGCTTTGCCCTTGAATCACATCCAGCAACAGGTGGCAGGCTAATGGGTGTAAAGCCAAATCTCATAATTGCTTTAAATTACATATCACTGACTACCACTGAATCCGAGCCTTATACATGTTTATTAGCATTCGAATTTTTCTCTTTAGTAAGCTGCCCATTCACACATTTTGTCTGTTTTCAAAAATTGAGCTGTCTTTTCTTAGTTATTAAAAACTCTCTGGAAAGTACAAATATTAACTGGTCATCTACTAATTATATTTTATCAGAACAATTATTTCCTAATTAATTTTGATTATGGCTCTTTACCACTGAAACATTTTTGTATGTCCAATACATCTATCTTTTACTTTACAGTCCCTGGGTTTCAAATTTTGGTTAAATATACTCCTAATCCTGGATTACGCAAATGCAAAGTGTTTATTGCTTTGTTTTGATTTTTACATAAATCATTCATTTATCTGGCATTCATTTTTATATAGGGTATAAAATAGTTTTAACATGGATAGAGTAGTGCTGATACATCTATGGAATAATCCATCTTTTGAAACAAATAAAAACACAAAATTTGTTAAATTAACATCACGTAACTTCTGAAGTCAATTTCTAGATTCTCAGGTTTACTCAACTATCTTTATTCTACACGATACAGTATTTATTTTGTTACTGTGACATTATAGAATGTTATGATGTCTGGCAAAACAAGTTCACACTTACTAAATTTCTCTTTCTCAAAAAATGTTTGACTATTTTCAGTTATTTATTTGTTTATATAAACTTTAAGAAATTTTACCAACTTGAAAACAAAATTTAAAACATGTTGGAATTCCTGTTTGTATGGCATTACATTTACATATTAATTTTGAATTACTGAACTTTTAAAGTTATCATTTTAAAGAAAATGGTATCTATATACATTCATTTAGATTTTATTTTATGTCCTTTGATTTTGTTCGTATACCATCTTGTCCCTTTCTTCATATTTTCCCAAAATTCTTATTGTTTTTACTACTTACATTAATGGAACATTTCCCATTATATTCCTAGGCATTTAAGGCTAAAATAAACAAAGTCTATTGTTTTTACAATATATCTCTGGTATCTAACCAATTACTCAAATTATCTTTTTAATTGAAAAAAAATCTTTCTCCCAAAATCTCTTAAGTTTTCTACCTATAGAATCAACTTATTAGTAAAAAGGATAGTTTATCTATTGTTATCTAGTGCAACACAGTTTACTTAATTTTCTTGTGAAGTAATGATTATGGCAATTTTATCTCCTTAGATCTTAATTCCATATATTTCATTTTAAATCTAGTTTTGCCTTTTTAAGAACAGTATTTGCTATTCGGTTTTGGTAAAAATATTTCAACAATTCCTATTTTATCCGAAGATCTTATTAGGAGTGAATATTGCATATTATCAAAAGCTTCAGCATCTACTGATATAATCATTTACCTTTTGTGGTTTAATTAGCTGATGTATTATGTTGATATATATATAATTTCTTAACATGAATCCACCTTGACCTCATAGTATTATCCTACTTGATCTTTCTTTTGCTGAATGGTTGAATTCTATTTGGTAATATTTTATTTAAAAATATTTTTATCTATATTAATAAATAAAATAAAGTTATATTTGAAAAATTAATTTAGAATTAATATTTTGCTGACTTCTTGAAGGCTATGTATCTTTTCTTTAAACTAGAATAGTTTAAATAACACTAGCTACATAAAACCCTGCTGAAAAATCCAATTAGTCCTGGTGCTTTATTTAATGGTAGATTTTGAATCACCTCTCCAATTTCTTCCACAGTAATTTGTGTAGTCATATTTTCCAGTTATTCTTTGTCAAATTTTTATATTTTTTGAAAAAATCATACATTTTCTCTAGGTTATCAAATTTGTTTCTTTCAAATTACACATAAAATAATAGTCTCTCAGAATTCTTTAAGTCCATCTACTATCTGTGGTCAATTTTTTTCTTATTCCTAGCTTGTCTTATTTCCATTTTCTATTTTCTGTTTCCTTAATTGAATAATTGAATTTTATGTATTAATTTTCTCAGTCATTTATTAAACCTTTGTTTGTATTTGTTTTTTGTATGTGTTTGCCCTTTCTACAATTTAAAAAATTTTCTGTTTCAATGATTTTAGTTACTATATTTATTAATTCCCCTCTACCATTTTGTCTGGGGGCTATTTATTATTATTATATAAGATAAAATGTATTTCCTTTATTTTTATATTTCCTTCTTTATAATAAACAAATTTTATACTATATATGTTCATCTTCATTATAGCTTTTGATATGATCCATATGTTTTGATATAAAGTATTTTTCTTGTGCATTGATTTTCATGAATTTTTGTCTTCATTATCTCTTTGGTTCCAGGGTCATTTAGGACTGTTTTCTTCATTTATTGGTTTCTTTACTATTCTTTATATCAAATAATGAGTCTTACAAAATGTCTGCTTTTCAATTTAAGGTGTTTTGTTTCTTTTTTTTTGTCCAAAGAATTATAAATTTTTCAAACTGTTGCATGAACATATAAAAACATTATCTATTGGATAAAACGCAAAACATTATCTGTTTCTCTCTCTCTCTCTCTCTCTCTCTCTCTCTCTCTCTCTCTCTCTCTATATATATATATATATATATATATATATATAGCTACCAACAGCTATACCTCAACCTAACTAGAGATATAGCAAAATCTTCAGTTGCCAGCTCATCTGTACCTGAAATTCTTACTCTTCTTTGCAGGAATCAAAAGGGAATGACAGCAAGGCCTGCTATTGACTCATATACTAATCAGTTCACAGAGGTAACATATATAGAATCACTGGTGATTCCTGTAACAATTTGAGAAGCAAGATCATAGCAAGAGACGAGATTTCTAGCTAGTAAGTTACTGAAATTTAGATCAGTAAAATGTTTTTTTTTTTTTTGGTCAATATGACCATGACTTTTTATTAGCAGGTAAAGCAAGAAACTTACCACTTATTCTTGATGATCAAATATTAAATCTTGTTTGATTCATGAAAGAAATTGCTATATTTCATATTGTTTCTTTTCTTTCTTAATGAAGGACAGAATAAAATAGTTTGAATTAAGTTGCTTTAGGAAGTTAACTAGCAAAATAAACCTAGATAGAGGCCACATCTGTTATCCTCCATTAGATTAAAATGTTCAGTTTCTATAAATTTCAAGAATAACGATAACAGAAAGTTTCAGAAATTCCTGGGAAATGCCAAGCAAAAAGCTTAACTATATTCTTACTTAGGCCAGCCTGAACCTTTCAAAGGGATGTCAGCCTCTAATCTTTTGTCTGGTGGCTTCAGATGGGTTTTCTAGTAAGAGGATTCCCTCAACGTTTTGGTCAGGTGGTACCCCTACCAGGGAAGAGTGAGCTAAGCATGACATCACCTGAATGCTCAGAGGCATTCTCTTGATGTTACTTCCTGGCAGTTGTATCCCTTGGGTGTTTTGCCTGAAACTGTGACTCAGGCAGTTTTTAAGTCCTTTTGTTTTTCTCTCTGGTGGTCACTGGTTTTCTTTTTGTCACACAAGATACTCCATTTGGTTCCTTAAATATCTCATGTTTTGTTCTTACTCTATACCTTACAATGAACTGTTTCATTTGCCTCTTCCTTGTTCTGGAGAACTCTTACCTATGCTTCAGCACTCACTAAAGAACCTTACTGAAACTCCCCTCCTTCTCCTAGGGAGAGTTATATACCCTCTTCTCTTCCTTCCCACAGATGCTATACAAAACATCATCAAGCACTTCATATCTGCTCTTTGAAAGGATATTTTGTCTCTTTCATATCTGCTACCCTAGTGCTGAAAACAGTATCTGGTAAAAAAAAAAAAAAAAAAAAAAGGGTCCTAAATGATTAAATAAATGGATGACTGAATAAACAAATGTATTCTAAAACCCAGCATATGTTTGGAAGAGATTCAGTATCATATTGGGTTACATTGGCATCAAACTATTTTGAAAATAAATTGAAAGCCTTGTAATTCACTAATTCTAGCTAACCACCCTTGAGACCAAGATAGACATTAAGATAGGAGAGGACAGATTAAGGGCAGATAACTAAGAGCTCATGGAAATTAGCCACTGAGATGAATGTCTGAGAATCTTGGAGAAGGAAAGGCCTAGACACACTAATGCTTGCTCATTTAAAAAAATATATATGAATGTTGAGTAAGTTTCACATTAATCCATAGCAAAATTCTAGATTTAATTATTAAACAAATTGGTTTTGAACTCTCAGTAAAGAATAAGATGATTATCAGTAGGAAATACCATGTCAGAAAACAAAAATCATGTGTTATGAGTTTGGTTTATTTAATTCAGTAAGACATTTAATAAAGTTGCTTGGGATGTGTTTGAGCAATGTTGGTTAAATTTTAGTGAGGTAAATAAATAAGTAGTTAAATAAATATGCTAATTCTACCCTCATTTCTATTAGGCCATCACCCCGTAAAAAGAGAATTCCAATGGTATGTCACAGTGCTGTATTCTGGTCATGTCTTATTAAATATTTATATTAGTTACTCAAGGACCTAGAATTTATGTCTACAAAATTCAAGGAACCAGAATTCATATCTACAGAGCTGATAAAAGGTTACCATTGAAATACATGCCAGAATCAAAAGTTAAAAGTTAACTAATAGAAACACTAGGCTTAAATTTCCAGAATAAAGTCAGCATATATAAATGTAATGCTTAAATTTTGACTCAAGAAAATAACTACATATTCTCAGAGTCACTCTCGTTCTAAACATGTGTGATTCTAGATCTAATCTAGCCTCACTCTCTTCTTTTACAGGTGAAGACATTGAAATAGCCACAGGCAACTATGAGCTATCCAGGAGCCAGGATGAAGACCCAGCTCCACTAAATCCAAGTTCCTTCCATTAGACTAAACTGCCTATATGAATCACTGCTCAAAACACTAGAATAATTCTATTCATTTATGAGCATTACACTAACAGTCCACTGATGAATTATAACACCTCAAGATGAGGACTATGAGGAAGACAAGGGATCCAGAAGCAGTGATCCGTGAAGCACAGTGAGACACTCACTCAAAACTGAAATACTTACATGAAAATGTTCAGGAGAATGCATCTCCATGTTTAGGAGACAGTTTAAGAAGCTGTCTTAAACTCTCCAAAAGATAGTCAGTCATTTGGAAGAATACATAATCTGAGAAAGTATTGTTGCAAAAGGTTATAACTGGGATAGATTGGTCAAAATAATAGGGGATAAATTTTGGCTTAAAATAAGTTAGAATTGTCTGTTATTAACATTAATGAGCAGAGCCTGGTGGGCCACCTGTCAAAATCCGGAGAAAGGATGAAAGTCAATTTAGATGACTTCCTAACTTTCTGCTAACTTAAGGAAGAACCCTTGATTTGATCTATGATTACTGGGTGCTATTATGTGCCCCAGCCTTGTAGTTCTTGCCAAGACATGAACTCTATGATTCATCTGTACACACAAGTAAACCTTAAGTGGAAGGCAGGATCACTATCAGTGAGCCCCTGGAATACAGCCAGCTGAAGCCATCTGTATTGCCGCACTCCTCCCCAGGGCTGGACAAGTGCAGGTACTTAAAATAACATTCCATGAAATGTTTGCCCAAAGCATTATCACTTTACCATTTTGTCTTGAGTTTTGATTAAATAAAACGATTAACAGCAGAAAATGAGGAACAATAAGGAAAAATGAAAAAAGACAAAGCAAATGTTAATTGATTTCTGTCTTGTTTCATTGATCCTTTACTGATATTAGAACAGATCATTGATGGGGAGGTTCTTAAAGGAGATTGTAAGGATTATCAAGCAAAGTAAAAACCAATGATAATTTTTTAAGAGATTAGATTAAGAAGCAATAGACAACCATAGTCTGGACAGTAACTTACAAAACAGCTAGTCATTGTACAACATCCACTTGGAACAGCAGCTGCACTAGCACCTCTGTTTTCTGTGCAGTGGAATTCTGCTATTTCAGTCTGGCAGGACACACTTGTTCAGCAATTCCTATAAAGTGAATTGCTTTTACATTGATTGTGAAAGAAGTTCACATGCCAGTAGCTTCTAAATAAAAATAATACACCTGTCATGTGATATTTGGTGACACTGAATTAATTATCTTTTTATCATCTGGAATGTACCTCCAACAAAGAGAGTTGGTTAATAAAGCATATTTATTAACTGAGATTTACTAAAAAGTTAGAAAGTATGAATATTTGATTATTGTATTAAGCAGAAACAAGTGCTTGATTTTTAAATCCATTCTGTTTTTCTTAATTTTAAAAAAACCACATCTTTTTTTTGTACACTAAAAACCCTGTTTGTATAAACCTCACACTAAATGTAAGGGTTGCCTTTACCTCAATTCTTAATGTAAACTCAGTTGCATTCAGAAATGCTCAGGGGCAGTGGTGGTGAGGGACTGCCTAAGACATCTATTCCTTGTTTTTGCATACAAAAATACTTGAAAAAAATGAAAGAAAGTAACCTGAAGTGGAAATCAGGCTTGACGGGAGGAAAGTCAAACAAATGGAAAGAAAGCAGTGGGGGTGATGAGATGAATGAGAATCTGAGGACAACGAGCCCAGCAGAGAGCAGAGGAAGTTGAGCCTATGGCAAAGGCAGATCCTAAAAAGGAGAAACGGTAGACCAAAAGCTAAGAGTAGGAACCTGAGGCAGCTCCAGATCCTGGAGTGTAGAAATAGGATAAATGGAGTAAAGGTCAAAATAAAAGCAAAATGTAGAGACATTGTAAAACCACCCTTTCATACTTAGCACTGATTAAGGAGAAACTATCAAAAGTCAAGTTGCCTTAATCATTATATAAATGAGGATCATCCTTTTTCTATTTATTCTTTGTGACCCCAAACTTTCATATTTATTTGTCCTTAAATTACGTAAAATAGTGAGTGAATAAATTTCCTTAACAAAACCAACTTCCATTCACTACAGTCAATAGCCCAACATTCCGCTGTAATTGGAAACTAAAATTATGATACAGGAGCCAGTAGACAACCTATAACATTACTACTAAATTCAAAAGACATTATAATATTTGGTATTAAAAGAATTGTATTTTCTTTTATAGAATAATGAGCTAAATAGTGCCTGCCAAAAGGCAATGTGATTCACAAGTAATAAAAAATGGAAATATACTAGGTTAACCAATTTTTCCTGTGTAAATTTTAATATCTATTAAATATATTAATGTTTTATATATTGTCTTTGAACACGATTCTAGGGTCTATACATGTAAAATTAATTTTTATCCCTAGCTATATCTCACAAATGCAATAGTAGGAGTCTGAAAATAAATAGGGTAAATACTGAATTTAATGCATCAAAATAATAATTATTAAATACTTCAGGAGGCTGAAAAGAAACACTACTTAATTTTGTCTATACTACTTCCCTGCAGTAATGAATTAGTTAATTGAATACTTTTATGTGCTAGGTATTTGATTGAGTGTTAGAGATAAAAACGTACACAGACAGACATGGTCTTTGCTTTCTTGAAGCTTCTACTCTATTGCAGAAAGAAAAACACACAAAAACCTCATGTCAGTACATTTATAATTATAAATTGTGGTAAATGCTATAAAGGTGCAGTGTAGTGTACAAGGTACAATGAAAAATTATAACAGAGGGAGCAGATTTTGGAGACCTTGGAGAGTCAAGAAAACCTCCAAGAAAATGACTTAAGAGGTGGTAAGTGGACAGAGGGAAGCTAAATGAAGGGGAAAATATGCAAAGCAGTGAAGACACTGATGGACAATTGTGAGTCAGGAGAGTGCCTGGCATATTCAAGGTACTGAAAGAAGGTTGGTGTGGCTGGAATAGAAGCAGAAAAGGGGAATGTGGGAAGAGATGAGTTCCGAGAAGCACATCTGTGTCCAACTGTGCAGGACCTCATGGGATTCAGGATTTTAGCCTAATGGGAAACAACTAAACTGTTTTAAAAATGGAAGCCACATGAATAGTTTTGTAAAGATGCATCTGGCTATAATTTGGAGAATGGATGAGAAAGAGTGAAATCAGGGAAATTAGCTAGGAGGTGACTAATGATTATATTTTGGTGACATTGGGGTAGATGGAGAGAAAGAGACAGATTTAAACTATAATTTGGAAGTAAAATTGACATTGGTCAGAAATTCCAGAATACCGTTAAATAATAGCAGTTACACCTTTGTCTTATTCTTTATTTTAATGGGAATTCCTTAAAGATGATGGCTTAAGTCTGACATTTCTTAGGAAGTATAAAACATTTGGAATTAGTGAACTTAGTCTGTGCTTTTCTTTTGGGTCCCAGCTTGTTCAAGAGGATTTCCTGCCAAGGACCTTATGATTGCTTTGGATTTTGGTATAAAGTCTTTTTAAATAATCTACACCCTCTCCAGCTACTGTCCTGTGGCTGTTGTCCTCTTCACAGCTAGTTCTTGCAAGGGTTTTTCTGCATGGTGTCTTTATTGGTCACCTGTAATTTAACTCTTCAGCAAACTCTAACATAGCTTCAACTTTCATTATTCTATCAAAATTATTTTGCTAAAGTCACTATTGACACAAATAGGAAAACATATTTAACAAATGTTGTTAAATTTCTAATAAGGGAATGCTCAGATAAAATATTACATATCTATATAGTGAAATATTATGTAATCATTAAAATACTTTAAAAGACTAATGTTCATAAAATATTATAGCCCTTTATAGTTATTCTCCTCTTATTTGTTTCTCTTTCTCTCTCTCTCTCTGGACATTTTACTTTTTCTATAACTAACTACTAGTAAGTGATGAAACAGCAGAAGGTTAAACATAGTTCACATAAATTAGAGTTATTCATGAGCACTGCAAGGAATTAGGAAAATAACACACAATCTGTAATGACTAGCATTAAGCTCTGGCTTGGCTGTGGGATTACTATCACTCTTTCCCAATTGCCTGCTACCATGGATAATTGAAAGTTGGCATGGTTACTCCCATACCAATTATCATTGGCCACAGATAAATTGCTATTATTTTTAAAATCATAGTTATTATTTTGCTCCATCTGTTTTCTTTAGTTTTTAAGTCAGCTGTTGAATCAAACAAGTATCTTCTTCCTAAAAATTGCAGAAGTTTAGTTTACACATTGCTAGGATAAGGGAAACAATTGTATAAAATGCTGATGTTCAGTAGAACTCTGCAAGGCGAACCAAGAAGAATTCACAGTAGAACTCTGCAAGGAGAACCAAGAAGAATGTCACAAGGTAACATAACAACAGTTGCTTTAGCGTGATGATGGGAAAGTGCTATATTTATAATAACAGTATTTAACATTGGTGCGTCAGTTTTGAATACTAGGCATAATCACCAAGAAGCTTTAATCATAAAATCCTAAAATAAATTTCAACTTGGACTTGTTTTTTCCATTTATTCTAGTATCAGTTTTAATTTAGCTAAAATTAATAAGTACATGATGGTATGTAAAAGTACAAAACCATTCTTTTGTTTAATTATTTGATATATTGTGTTTCTCTTTTCCTATTCTAATTAAGATTTTTAAAATAATATTTTCCTATTACATATAAAGTGTTTCTACCATTTCAAATTCAAAATATGTTTTGATACAGTCTCCAAATCCCACTATATAAACCTAGCTTTAAGAATTATACTTTAGGTGATGGGAGAAAAAGAAAAATGAAGTAAAGTTGATAAATCTGTTTAACCTTTCTACTCTACTGTTAATTTAAAATAAAATTTTATGTCATTTGTGTTAGATTTATTACAAAATGTCTCCTTTTCTCACCCTTCCATATATTTTTATCCTTTGCAATGTGTCTGTGCAGCTTCTCTTATCAAGAGGTAGAATCTATTTTACTACTCCTTGAATCTAGGTTGGGTTTGAGACTTGCTTTGGCCAATAGAACATGGTGGAGGTGGGGGCATACTAGTTCTAAGCAAGGAAGGTAAAGAAGCTTTATGTGCTTCTGCTTACTCTTTTTGGATCTCTGCCTTCACCTTGAGGACAAGTCCAGAATAGCTGTTGGAAGATGAGAGATCATCTGGAGTAGAGACATGTTGTCTAGCAGAGGCCAAACTAGCCCAACCATGCTCAGTCAACCTGGCAACTGAAAAGAGATATACACTCTTCCCTCAGAATCTGCTGGAGATTGGTTCCAGGACTCCTGCTGATAACAAAGTCCATGGATGCTAAAGTCTCTTATATAAAAGGACATAGTTTTGGCATATATCCTCCTACATACTTTAAATAATCTCTAGTTTACTTATAATACCTAATACAATGTAAATGCCATGCAAATAGTTGTTAGATTGAATTTTTTATTTGTATTATTTGTTATTGTTGTATTGTTATTTTCAATTTTTATTTCTCAATATTTAGTTCTGATTAATGGTTGGGTGAATCTACAGATGCATAATCCCTGGATGCATAACCTGCAGATAACAAAGGTGAATTGTATGAATGAACTTACGTAAGATCAACTGAGACCAAAAAAAAATCACTGAGCTAAGCCTAGTGTAAATTTCTAAACAATAGAATCACAAGCTAAATAAATGATTGTTTTAAGCCATTACGTTTTGGGATGATTTGTCACATATCAGTAGCTAAATACTATATCCTCCTGTCTTTTATTTACTTATGCACAAGAAAAATTAGGAATTAATATCACACAAATAAAAATATATAATAATTCAGTCAAATCAATTTTTGTCAAAATATTAAGATTTTATATTACTTTTTATATATTGGCTATTGAGGATATTAACATTTATTGAATATTTTTAATTCACTGGCACTCATTTAATTCCTACAATCATTCTGTAAGGTAGAAATTAGCTTCATTTTATAAAAGAGGAAACTATAATAAAGAAATCTAGGAATATATCCAAGTTCATACAGCTGGCATTACAGAGCTGCACTGGAACACAGAACACAAAAGTATGTGAATCCATTTATTTTATGATATGTCACCATTACTTTGAAAATAAACATCAAGTCTAGGCTCTTTTGGGAGTGGTACTCCAGAAACTAAGAATGTACATTCCCTGTTAAGTGATCTAGATTCTACCCCAGAATGTTCTGAATAATTGTTTACATATATTACATAAATCCTCATTTGGGCTTTTTCTCACTTGATACCAAATTTTAAGTGGCCAAAAGTCACAGCCACTCATTCAAATTCTCATGTTCTATGTGTAATTACCATAACAACAATTGAATGAGAAACTGATTAAAGTGAAAAGATTTTTCAGTGTAAAGGTCCTGATTTATTTAAAGTCATAATTGTTGTTTCTAGTAGCAAATGATCACTATTGACTTTCTGAGTTACTATAAATTTCATGATATTTAATGCTAGAAGTCAATATTTTAGTAAGTTACTGGCAGGCGACATAATTTATTTGTGGTACTAGTATAAAAATAGTCTGCTTTTCTAACTTTTGTTGTTACAAGTTAAATACAAAGCTAAATCTATCAGAAATAAATGAACAAAATGCTACCAAGTAAATCATCCAACATGCTTATGAGCCTATCATTTATATATTAGGACTATATGAGACATATAGTTGCTGATATATTTTTAATGCTGAAAACAAAAAGACAACATAATAAAAGAATAAATTCACTGCTGCTGTTTTTAATATGCATTTGATAAGAAACCAATATGAATGATTAACCTATGAAATAGGTAAGTGAAGACATTTTCTAGTAAGCATTTTCCATTCCTCCTACCACACTGGCAAAAGGTGGCATATAAAATTAGTGCTAATAAAATCAACACTAATGCAATCAGCACTAAGCCTAAATATATTTTACTTTAGGCTGGCTTACAAAAATTTGAATTATGTCATATGAAAATTAGCTGATGTTGACTGATGATAAGAGAAATACAAATGTTTAAATCATGCCTTAATTATAAATAACCCGGTAGTTTTGGGGTAGTAAAATATATGCGTACTTTATGCTAGGTTATAATAGACATTTTAATCATTGTATTCATTTGAATATTACATTTTGTACACAATCTTATAATAATGTAGAGTTAAATAAATCAACTAGGAATAGGGGTCTGTGGAATGCTTTTCTAGTGGATTCTGTCAGGTAAAAAATATTTGCGACCACTATAAAACCAGAGTAATAAATATTTAAACACAGTTTTCTAATTTAAATACATATCTCATATGGCATTTTAGGACCTAGATTATACCTTGGTAAAAAGAAGACAGTAAAAAAAATCACAAATCACTGGAAATTTACAATTAGTTTTCCAGCAACAGTTTTAAGAGATGAGTTAAAGCAGGGACCATATGCACTTGTTAGTTTTGTGCTTGCATTTATTGTTATTAGTGTAACCCAGAGTGGAAGAAAAGATCAGCAGTCAAGATGATCAAAATAGATGATGCCCAGAAGCCTAAACAAGAGAAAGCAACACCTTGCTGAACCATGGACTTTCACAGCTGCAGAATATGCCACATGTTGGATGCTTTCCACCTCTCCTTCAGTCTTATGATTCACAAAGAAATGTTCATCTGATTGTTTTTTTCTTTTCATCAAACTTAAGAGGCCCTCAAGAGACCAGATAACTTTAATTCCCCAAATGGAA
Organism: Cacajao melanocephalus; assembly: GCA_963573385.1. NCBI lineage: Eukaryota > Metazoa > Chordata > Mammalia > Primates > Pitheciidae > Cacajao > Cacajao melanocephalus. Next base: position 140,109 of record CAUYLG010058579.1, read on the forward strand.
AAGTTCCACACCAGCAGAAGCATTTTAGATCCTGGTAAGAATTTGCTACCATATATGCCCAAGTTAAACATCACTCTTCAATGAACCACAACTGACTATACTTTAGGTAATAAAACAAGAAAAGTAAAGTATAAGTAGCAGTTGCCACTGGATGTTTCTCGCAATCAAATGATATTTAACAATACGTTCTGCAGTTAAGTTTAACTCTGAGAAAATTAGTTCTTAAACTTCAAGTTAGTCAGAGCTTGAGTGACAACATAAGATAATCATTATTTTAAAAGCAAACTAAATTACATGATTTGAAGCAATTACTTAAAAATATTGAATGGTATAATAAGGCAGATATTTACATTTCATTTTCTATTTGCTGCTTCTTTTCATAAATGAGTAATATTTCTATCTTCACAAGGACATAAAGTAAAAGCTCGGGGTTAAGGAGTGAAGAGCACTTGAATGAATCCTTGCTAAATTGCCTTTTTCTAACGTAATGTAAGAGTTTAGTTCATGCATTTACCTTTGGTTACATAACAAGAGTTTGACAAAATCATTGCTGGGAAAGCTGATAGATATTATGGGGATAAGTGTTATCTGAGGATTGAACTCTATGTTTTGTTTGTAGTAGCACCCTGTACTATCATAATATTACTGAAGGAATCTAAGGAAAATCCCCAGAAGACCACTTCTATAGAGACAGAGAAGCCAAAATACAGATATCAGCTATGGGGAGAGTCCTTCGTCCCTCCTGCCTCATGAGCTATGCTATTGGAGAACCCAAGTATTCTTGGGTGATACACACCTAACTCTGCCAGCTAGGGATGGTGAAGTGAGATGGGGTCATTCATATACGTCTAAATGATAAAGCAGGACATGGTAAACCTGCAAATAGCTGTCATCTGAGAGAGTCCTGTCAGCACCAGCAATCAACCTTTTTGAGAGAACTACCCCTTAAAATAACTTTCACTTCAGGACTGACTTGGGTGAATTGTGTTTGTTCAGGAATGTATGAGGCTCCGCCCCGTTGTTACAAGTTCCTATAGATTCAGAAATATACTTCAACTGAAGTATTTTATACTTGTTCTAGTGCCACAGGTTCTTCTCAGGACTAAGGACAAAGTGCTCAAGTCTTTGAGGCGCTACTTTGTCAGTCTAGTGAGTTCGGTTAGCCTGAAGGCTAGTTTTTTAGCCATAATGGAAGCAGATTCCTCTGCCTGGTTTCCACTGCATTGTAGAAATGTCACCTGAAAATCATGACATAGTATTTTACCTTTTAGAGTAGAAATCGTTTTTATATTTTGACCAGTAACTATGTGTTCTGGAAGATATGACATATCTGACCAATAACAACTTCCTGAATTATTGTACTTTGCAACTGATGACTTGTCACTCAGCCAAATTAAACACAGTAAAGGCCACAATAGAGTAATTAAAGAAGAAACGTGAGTTTAAAAAAAACTGTATACTCAGTTTTCCAAAAAAATTGAAGTCCAAGTTAGATTGACTTTGTTCAGAAAACAAATTATGTTGTGAGTAATCCAAGAATCCCACGCTGTTGTTACACCAGAGTGTTTCCTAGACTTTTCTTGTTTAATCCAAAAATAAAGTTAACTTACAAGACCTCAATTATTTATCTTATGCAAAAATACTTGTGGTTCTGGGTCAGAATACGTAGTATGCTAACACTGAAAAAACCTCAGACATTTAATATACAGCAAATAATAAAGCAAAACATCATTTTTATTTGGTTGGTGTAACTACTTTTGCACCAATCAAAATGACATAAGGGTTATTACATGAATCTTGCATCTAACTATAAATCATCTAAATTGAGATTCTTATTCAAGGTACATACTGTCTTTTCTGTTTGATGTTTTATTTTTTTCTAATATATTTCAATCATTCTACGAACATATTTTTACCTTGTGGTGAAATTGACTATTTGAATGCAACAGTTAATAGATATGAGGAACCAGAAGGAAAATCCTTGAAGCCAAATATGGTGAATGGTTTTCTAATGCATTATAGCCTGTGAGAATCTATTTATTATTGAGCTATACCAACTATGTATATAAACTCTCAAAACAACTACTAAGTCTTTAGTGTATTACTGACTTTAAATTACAGAGAATAAATCTGTTTTCGCTTATTCACTACTTAGTCCTACAGGTAAAATCCCACTTAATAAATCAGGAATATGTATAAACAAAGCATTTATTTGAAGACATGGTTTTCCAATGACTGTTATTCTAAAGCAAAAATGTTCAAGGGATTTCTAAGAAAAGAGATTCACCTTATAAATAGTCATCATTTAATGAAATGATCTCTAAAAGTATGGTTATTATAAGGCCATTCTTTTCTCTTTCTGAGTTCTGTGAGGAAAAGTAATTATCATGTAGTTTGTAACATATGTAATTTGTCTTATAATTATAATAGATGCTCATTCTCTCTGTAAATACTTATTGAAAAAGCAAATAACTGATCATTGGCAAGAAAGCTAAATACAAGAAATACTGTCTAATTTGAGATTATTCTCTTTTCTAGCTATCCTCTGGCTATATAATTCCATACATACACTTGATGTATGCAAGAGTTACAAAACAAAAGAATATTTTTTTTGTTTTTTTAAAAAACAAAACAGTTTTTGAAATGAAAAAAGGATTCAAATGATTATCTGAAGGAAAAGTTTGGATGACCAAGCATTCTATTCTCTGCACTTTCAATAGAAAGTTGTAAATTTGTAAAACAATGATTGCTTAAATATTTTCACTATCAAATGACTTTCAGTAGTTATTTATTAAAACAGAATACTCTATTAACATTAGAATACTCTATTAAAATACTCATAGAATACTCTATTAAAATTAACCACCTAGAATTTAGTTTTTTAAGAAGGTGACTTTAAATGACAGCATTTAGATTAGCAGGATGGCTTCTGCCATTGGTCCCTCAAGATCCACTGTCCACTCTTATCCACCTGCTCTGGACTTCAGGAGGCTGAGCCTTATAGGGTTCCTCCATCCCACTGGCTCTCAATTTGGTTTGGCTGGTGGGGTCCCATAGGAGAGCTAAGGGTTGGAAGATAGTGGGGTGGAGGTGTTTATTGCCCTGGCTCCTCCTTTATGTGCTTATCTTGGGTTGAGTGCTACCCTCAGCTCCTGTCTCTAGCCTTTGCCACAGTTTTCTCTGCCTCTGGATCTGGTAATCCTGTGGGGTTTAAGGAGTCTGCTGTAACCTGAACTGGGATACTGTACAATGCTTGTGGTTTTCTTATACCTTGCCCATATTTTTTAAACCATGCCTTTATTAAACTCTTTTAAAGTATTCCAGTTTTAGTATAGCATCTCTTTTCTGTGGGATCCTGACTTTGACATTTAGTTGTTCTTATTTATTCCTTCAGGAAAAATATTCTACTGATAAAACAGGTGTACATATAAACAAAGCATTTATTTAAATAATTGGACACTTAGTAAATGATTTCATAATATAAAAAGCTAATGTTTTATCAATGTTTACATCATTTCCATATCAATAAAACAAATTTAACTAGAAATATTTAACTATTAATACCATCCAAATAAATTTAGAAAGATTTCTGGCAATCATTAATATATTTTTTCTACCTTAACTGAAGCAAATGTTTTAATGATGTCTATAAAATTATTGAATTGCTTTAGGGAATGCACAAAACAAGTTAAATATTCTATTTCAAAACATTTTCAAGAACACAATTTACTTTTATAGATGTGACTGTAAAAAGAGATACTTACCTTTTCACCAGTTTCTCCTTTGCTGCCTTCAAAACCTTGCTCTCCCTGTAGAAGAGTAATATGATGTCTATATAATAAAAATGATACTATAACACATGCAATTTTTACAATAAAAATGATATTTCTAACAATTAAAAATCAGTAATCATAAATAACCACTTCTAACATGTAAGCTGTAAACCAATATTAAGTTACATAAGATTTAAATGTTTCTAAATACTAAAGGAATGATTTTCTAGGGTATAACCTACAGCTTCACAACTTCCAAGGCAATTTAACCTTGATAAGCCTGAATTTTCTCAGGAATAAAATAAATATGATAATACTATCTTCCTCAATGGTTTGTTTTGAGAATTTGATGCATCCTCATAGTGCCTGGCAAAGACTAAGTTAGCCTTTCTTATTATTATTTCTTTTACTAGATTCAGTGGAAACAGCCTTCTTAGAAAGCTGACTTCTATGGAATACCATTCTGATGAGTGTCTCATGATGAACAAGTTCACGTTTGAACCCTTGGGTTCTCGCTGTATCTTCAACACCAGTGCTATGCTTTTTCCTGTCCACTACCCTGGCTCAGTCACAGAAAGAGGATTGGTGCTTGGAAGGCTGCTGGCTCTCAATGACCATATTTATTCTAAAAGGTATAAGTCTCCCTTTCATCTATACTCTCTCTGATCTGACAAGCTTATTTCCCCCCTTAACTGATGTTTCATTCATACATTCAACAAAAGTTCATTGAGTGCCTTGTACATGTCAGGCACTCATGACAACATAGCCAGCAAGTGAATGTTGGGGATGGGTCATGTGCATCTCTCCACCCATGGAGGGCCTTGAGCATAAGAAGCATTTAGCATGCATTTCTTGAGTGTACAGAGACAAGAGATAGAGGGTTTCTGATCTGTAGTTTTTTTCTGTAATGCCTCAACAAGGTGACCTTTGGTATATAAAATACCTATTAATTATATGAAAGGGAATGCCAGCTTTTACTATATATATATATATATATGTAGAAATCTACATGCAAAGACACATACATATTTAGTTTGTATGTTATTATATATATATATACCCACATAATTGCATATATGTATGTTATTATATAAATAGTATTAGATAATATAATTCGATGATTACACAATACATGTGTAAATGTGTGTGTCACATGCATATAATTAAATAATTATTTTTGCTTCATCTACCCTCAAAGAGTTACCAAGAAAGAATATATGTCAATTGTTAGGTATTGCTTTTTATTACTGAATGCATGGTCTACATTTTTTCTACCATTTTTCCTAAAATATAAACTTTAACTTGATCTGTTAATTCAAGCTGACATTGAAGCTGCTGAACGCCTCCAGTACATCAGCCACAATGTCAGCATGATGCAGCCACCACAAACAGCTGCTGGAAAGTCCAAAACTATTTCCCAGCAGATAAATCTGCACATCCCTTGGCTTGCAACTTGACTCGCAGATGCAGCACATGCTCTATCAATGGGTTTTGTCTAGAGCTGCTGTGAAGAAATTCAGAAGCTTGCTATTTTACTGCGGCCAGTTCAATCTTATTATCTTTATTGGGCCAAGTAAATAAATTTTTTAACACAATCTGTAACTATAAATAAGTGCATATCTTTTTAAATGATATTTTCAGCGTCAGAGAAAAACCTACATGTATAACTTCTGACATCTTGTTGCCAAAACCTATAAAACATCTCCAGAGCATAGAAATGATATGCTTGGCTTTGGTGGGCATCTAATATTACACCAATAATGCTCTCTCCTGTGGTGGGATTATCTGGATGGTATCATGACAGCTGGCCCCACCTGAAGTGGCTCCCCATCCCTTCAAGAAACTGGAATATAATGGTCTCTGTGTTTTCAGTAATGCTGGTCACAGATAACCAGGCTTCTTCCCAGAAGAAGAAAGCAGTCCTTGGACAGTAGAGAGGCACAAAGGAAGTTCACCTTGGTAAAGAGAAAGATACTAGGCATAGAAAGAAGCAGGCTGGCCCATGCAAAACTCCTTACTTAGCAATGCCTTCTTTTGAAAGAAAAATATTTTTGAAGAGACAGTTGTCTTCTGCATCTTTGTAATATTTAGCATTTTATGTCATTGTAACTATTATGTTTAGCTCTATCTGGGATATACAAAAAGGTAAATAAGCAAGAGGTAACCGAAACCAGCCAAAGGAAGAACAATTTGTTCTATTGTACATTTTGGACTCTGACTAATAAAAGTGGAAACATTTCCAGGGCAGGTATATACACTTCCATGGCCCCCAGAAAGCACTATCATTGACTTCTTTGGAGAAGCATGTTACTAAAGCTCTGTGACAAAGCTTCCTCCTAGAATGGTCCCTTCAAGAGGGGATTGCTTCCATGAGTTCTCTTTGAAAAGACATCCACAGCTTTCTAAAAGTCTTTGAGGAAATTCAGCTTAGCCAAATATATTTTCAGAATATTATGTGCAAATTTATTTTTCAACATGTTAAAATTCTTAACTCAGATGAAACATTCAAGAACTCTTTACCTTTTGACCAGGTAATCCTGGAGCACCATGTAAACCATTTTCACCCTAAAAGAAGTACACAGAATAATGTTTATTATCCATAAAGATATATGAACACAGATGTTTTTGTCGGCTTTAACAAACAGCTCCAGTGTGGTGGGGAAAAATAGCCTAATACTGAATATCTATCATGCGCAAGGATTTTCCATCTATCCCTTATCTCCCAAATTCAGGACTGTCACCTCAATTTTTAAAATAGGGAAATGGAGGCTCTGAGAAGTTTGTTAATATGCCAGAAGTCACCTACCTTACCTGAAGTTGGGACTGAGGTCCCCTACAGCCTATGTTTTTCCACATTCGTTATTTAGTATCTCATTACATTTTCTCTTTTTGAAACCTCTGGGAATAATATTAAAGTCTGACACAGTGCTTTCTATGGGTCGGGAACTGTTCTGGCAACAAAACTATCAGGTGGATAATACTGTCTCAATGACCTTCTTACAGGTCACTGCATAGTAAGTACGTGGTAGAACTGGAATTTGAGCTCATATACTTCAACCCTGCATACCTAGCTGCCTCCCAACACTTTCTTTGGAAAAAGATTTAATTCTGGCTTTAAGTGACTTCTTGCCTAAAATCAGAATTTTTTCTCTCTCACTATATATATTATGTATATATGTATGTGGGTATATATTCTCATATATGTACAAGAATGTTTACTTTCTTACCCATAGCTGCTGATTGCCGTTAGATCAATTTTGAACACAAACCCAATGTCATTTAATATAAAGCAATTACTTGGAAGATTTTTTAGTTCTTTCTATTCATCTGGTTTCCGTCTTGGGTAAAAAGGCAGATGCCTATCAGTTTCCATTGCTGGAATTCTGGGGTCATCTCTTTGACCAGTCTGGTTTGTAAACAGCACACAGGCTAGAATGAGATACTCCTGGGAGGATGTGCATATTCTCAATGGAGTTTTAGGAATTTTCCTGCTTATAGGAATTTACTTTGGCTTCTGAGTTTCCAGGTTTAGACAGCTCAAAACACACTAACAATTTCATGGACCTGCTTCATTTATATCAAATATTTATAATTAATTTATAAGATAACAGTTTTTAAACATTTCCTAGAATAATTTTAGCTATCATTTATTTGAATTCTTTAAGCAAAATTCAAAATCTATGAAGAAAAAAATCACATCTTTAAACTTTAAAATAGCAATAATACATTCTGTCTAAATCTAAGGAGATTTTCATTATTTCACTAATTAACACATTTTAAAGAAAGTTTTAGTGGTTCTTACCGGAGATGTACTGCTACATATATGCACACAAATTATTTTAAAGACTGAGGTTTTTCTTAGATTATATTAAATTATCAAAGTATTCTACAGTATAATAGCTATCATCACAGTATATACTAAAGTAAAACTCTGCTGCTAAATGTAATTAAATGTTAAAGAATCAACAAAATAAAACCTACTTATCTATATAAAAATACATTTCTATCATTAAACAAATTGTTATAGTTCTAGACCTCATATATCACACAAATCTGTTAGAAATGTCCAATATCATTTGATAATAGTGAAAACACATTAAGTATTTGGTGTCAGGGAACAGTCTATGGAAATGGAGCTCCTGTTACTCATCACAGAAGTATGTCCACTTGTCCATAAGGAGCAGATTATTTTCATCAGTTGATCCAATATAATGTTTTATATCATATTACAAGTTACACACAGTCATGAGATACGGGATATTATCCACCAAAGTAAGCCAATATGGTATACACTGCCCAAAATACTTTTTTTGGAAAAAAAAGTGGTGACAGTATCTTCTCTTTTTCTTTACTCACAGCCCACTCATGCACCAGGTGCTCTAAGTACCAGCACCCAAAATCTTACTCTGCCATATGTCAGTTTAGTGTTACACCCAGACGCACTGTTAATTGAGTAACAAAAGTCTCCAAAGCTGTGATATTGAGAATATGTCTTTAATGGACACAGGTTTTATGATTGTTGTAATTAAAGTATTGTGTTTTCCTGTAGCCAGCATTAACTGGCCTCTGCTCTTTCTTGACTAAACGTGTTTTATAAACATAATTCTAGATTCGACGATAACTCAATGGACATCACTGATTATCTCACGGGAAATGTGTTTATCTAAAACCTAACTTATGTCAACAGAAGAAGCCTTTCTTTATGCTCCCTTTGATACCCAGGTTTAAAGTTCTAGGTGCCACAAGCAGTTTGAGGGCAAATTTAATTCTATTCGTAAAATAAATATCCTCCTAAAATTACTGGAAGGAACACATTAGTTGCTTTTTCTGAACTCCTGCTGTCACTCCTTACTGACAATTTTAGTCCAAGGAAGAAATAAGATGCTTCTTCGTTGGCTTCCAATCAATACTTTAGTTCATTATTGAAAGAAAATCACCATAAATGATTCCCATAGAAACCATAACTTTCAAAGCTTGTTTCTGAGGGATTTTTTCTATTATAGGTTTTTCTATGAAAGGACTTGTATTCCTTTTCAGGTACAAACTCAAACTATAGGAAGGCTAGTTAACAAAGCTGTGTGACATAAAGCAGGCGAAATCTAACGCTGCTGCTGAGAGTATCATTGCCTAGATTATTACTATACTATATAACATGTCTTTAACGTCACAGAAGAATCAAAAAGTACCCTTTCCAAAATTCAAAATAAGCTCCTTGAGAAGTTTTTGGGACAAAATTAGGTGAAGTTTAGGGTCAACTGGTTGCTTTCTGAAAAACTGATCACAGGATTTAATTTTACCTCCTTGTAGTAACTGTATGTTTTTTGGGAGTAAGCATAGCTAGGCATAAACTATAAATTATTATTTGTTTTCTTGATTATTTTGATGTTAGAAACAATGTATTTCTTATTATATAGGAAATATGTGTTGTCTGAAGGACATCTGATTTTTAAAAAATCACATTCCCTAGGGCTATAGTTTGCAAACCTAGTAATAATAAGACCAAGCAAATAAAGACAAAGCAAGCAGGTAGACAAAAAAAATTGCAAATAACTAGCATTCAACCCAGAAAGTAGAAAGTTATATACTATTTTGTGGTGATTATTTTTTTTAACAGTTAGGCATTCAGCCTTTGATTAAAACATCTGAGATCCTATTCTTACATTCCTGCATTAAAAGATTGACCTATCATTTTACTGGAACGTATTTCCTAGGAGCATAACATTCTGTATGAATTTAGTGTCCACTTGGAAATATATCAATAATTCCCCATTAATTCATTCATATTTATTAAGAGAAAATTTACCTAGGTTGAATATTGCATGAAATAACTAAAATAAATATCAGAAATGGAATGCCAAGATTCTAGGACTAAAACCAATAAAACAGGCAGAAAAAAGTAAATCTGATTTTGATTCTGTGTATTACTAAGGCAACCTCTACATTATTGACTGTAGTTCTGCTTTACTCAGCCATAATCTTTAGAAATTGAAATTTTTTATGGGTCTTAAACTGTTGCAGTCCATTAAATATTCTAGGAAATGTTAATAAAAATATAGATTTTTAATTTTTTTCAGCTATCCAAGCTAATCCTTTTATTTCAAAGAGAGAATTTTTTCCTTCTATATTTTGGGACTTCATTCTAAGAAATAAATTATCAAATTTATATATATATATATATGGCATAGAGTTTAAAATCTCAAACTTTTGAATTCTTTGTATTTGTTGAATCCTTAATGCAGCTAATGCATGGGGATATTTTAATCACATTCATGCTCAAGATAAGGCCAATTTAAATCACTTTAATCTTAAATGAATGAGCTCCTATTATTATTTATTCTTATGGGTCAATACATGTCTTGATCATGGTAATGTATGTATGGGTGATTAGTGGTAGCTAATTCAACATCTACTCTCTTAAAATCTACTATTCTGAGTGTATATGTGTGTACATACTTATATACAGGTGCATACAGCTAGAAAACAAGCAGGATAGGCGTTCTTAAATATAAGGACAAATACAAATTCATGCATTTATGTACAACTCCACCAAAGAATCTGATGAGGCACTAACCCTACTGAAAGCGTCTTAAAGTCAAGTACTTTTGCTGCTTAATTTGCACTGCAGAGAGCAAAGAAAAAAAAATTCACTGTGTGGTTACTAATCAACGCTTTCTGAACCCAAATTAACCTTCCCCATATTTCGCCCATCAGTCTTATTTCTTCTGTCTGCAATTACACAGGAAAAAATGTCATAGGTCTTATACATGACATCCCTTTGTGCCACTATCAAGCCTTCTCTTCAGTAAACCACTCATTTTTCAAATGATAATTTGGAGTCTCTTAATACTATGGTCCCTGTTCTCTGGGCACACATTGGTCAGTCATGTCTTTTAAAATGTGGCACACAGAACTCAGCACATCATTTTAGAAATTGTCTTACACAGAATAGAGAGCAAGACAATCACGTGTGCACACACACACTCACATACGCTTTGTTCGGGATACTATATAGTTTTGTACTTCTATTAATACAACTTGCTTTTTTTTTTTTTTTAACTAAACTGCTTACATACGCTACATTTGTAGTCAACTACAACCCTTAAGTTTTCCTGTCAAAGGGATGTTATTTTACAATCCTTTTCAAATTAATTAAATACAAGTAGTTACTCAAATAAAAAACATAAAGAAAACCCAAGTAATTTTGAAATGTCTTGTAGAGGTAAAAGTTTCTTCCTATATATAGCAAAGCGAGGGAATTAAGCCTTAGTCAATGTTGTACAACCTACTACAGAATCTGGGCTCTTATGTAACTGTGATGATTTTCTTAAAGTGTCAGGCACAAATGTTTGGGCTTTTCACTTTATTGTGAGACTAACTATAGGACAGTTGTTAAAAAAAACTTGAAACTTCATAAAAGTACTAGAGAAATACTTATTTAATGTGAATCATCTACTGAAATATCTGAAGTATAGTGATTGACATCTGAATAGAGAATTCTAACAAGTGAAAGACGATTTAAGATATAAAGCAAGTGAAAGATGATTTAAGATATACAGAGATGGACAGTGTCTTCAATCAGCTCCTAATTGAGGACAATGAGATAGCAGTAACTGCAAACTATTTCCTGCCTGGAGTGTTCCTCGTGATGAGTAATTTACAGTTCTATTCCATATTGGTTACCTGTGCTGGACCTTAAACGCACTGAAGCCATTGGTTACTTATCTTTAGCCCCCAAGTAAATGATTGTGAAGATATGGAGAAATAACACACCTTAACAATGTCATAAGAAAGTTAGGAGATTCAAATCTAGTTTGGATAAAAAGAAAGCAATATAACTTGAAGATTTGTGTTTGAGAGAGAGGGAAGAGCATATTTTCCAAAATGGAAAGCAAATTCTGGAGATGCACACACTTTTATTATATTTAATTCTAGGAAGCAATACCTGTAAACTTGTTGTGTAAAAAAAAGATTTCCTTCTGTTTCCCTAAATTATGCTTCTGTAGAGAATATGAAAGACTTGCACTGAAGTGTTGCTGGCATTGTGGGGCTTTTCTGATCTCTCCTCAGCAAAGTTTTCTAGCAGTCATTCTCTATTTCTCTTCCCTATTTCTAGCTTGGGGCTAAGTCCTTGAATTCTGAGCAACTCAACAAACACCCAGAATCAGTGCAGGTGCTGAGATTACAGAGATGAGACAGATCCCAAGTCCTTCAACTGCAGAGGCTCACAATTTAGCAGGAGGGATAGACACACACTATACTGGTGATATGAATAAACTACTATGTGAGCAGAGTGGATAAGCTGTAATTTTGCCTGGTGGCCTAGGAGAATTCATGAAAAAAATGCATGGGACTTGAGTATAATAATCTGATAATGCAGTGATGGTGGTAGGAAAGGAAGATACCAATCATCTGTGATCATCCACTCAAATCTTCTAATCTTCCCTAACAGGTTCATTCAATACCTTACACTGGCTTTGGCAGTCCCTGATGTGTCTGGCTAAAAGCTCCTTTAGATAGAGCCACTTTAAGAAAACTCTAATATCATAAATCATAGATGTCTTTATAAAATACCAGTTAAATCTTTAACTCCACTGTTCAGTATCTCAACAAGCTACACCAAGAATAAAATAATTAGCCACTTAACTATGCAGAGAAACAGAGTGTGTGAGCTTTCTTATGGCAATATTTTAATATTTATGTGCTAGAAACTGGTAGTACATTAAACCAAATAGGAACATTAGCAGACTAGGTTCTTGAAATCTGGCTGTTTAGCAAATAAAATCAAGTGCCTGGGTGCCAGATACACTGCATGTGCTGAGCTTGTCATCCATCTGTTGTGTTCCCTGCCAACTGCTCTACTTGGGGTGTGAGTGGAAGGCATTAGAAGGGAAGAAGAAACCATTAAGAAATAAAATCAGCTGCAGAGTGAGCAAGTTTCTTTTTCTTTTTCCTGTTCTTCCAGTACCTTTGTCCTTCTTATGTTTCGACTTATTTTAGTGCTATATTGTATCAATATATGTCTATAGATAAGACAATTAAATGACAATTATTCCATGTAAGAGCAACAATTTCTCACTGATAATTCAAGTTTTTTCTTGTACTTTAAATAAGTGAAGCCAGCAAGTAGGCTTACAAAACTGATTTATTTGTGGTCATTTCTTTCTACAAATACTAGTTACGATCAAAAGTTCAATCCTGTGTGTAGATTTCACTATCCTGTCATTCAATAAAGAATTTTCTAAATTACACAGATATACAGGTGATTCTCTGCTTAAGAAGTATTTTCTTTAAAGTAGAGGTCACTCTTGTTTTATAAAGCTTAACAATTTTATAGGCTGGAAGTATTCCATTGTTAGAATAAAGCTAAGTTGTCTTTTTTTGTTCCTCATTTAATGGTCTCAGTTTCTATAATAAATTGTCACATGCCATTAGGCATTTTACGTTTTAGACTTAGGAAGTCTAAAATTAAGCTTAATTTTGAATACCCATGGAAAAATTAGGTGAAGCTAGAAATAGGAAGCCAAATGGCTTAAAAATTCTCTAGCTTTTATGCTACATTCCTGTAAGTTTCTGAGTCTCTGAAGCATTAACGCTACATCTGCACCAGCACTGTTAGAAAGTTCATTATAATTCACAACAGTGACTGGCCTTGTCTGTACTTACATAAACGGTAACCGCATCTGCCTTTATTTTCTGAAGCTGCAGTATTCTCATAAAATGTCTTTTTAGGGAAAATCAAGATTCAAAGATCATAGTCATTTCATTTTCCAGCAGAAAAGAAATACAAAGACTGTTAGCGAACAATGGATCTGCCTTATTCAGTCTCAACTCACTGCAGTGACTGAGGGTTTCAGAGTTTATGGTGAAGAGGCCCATCATACAAAGCATATCCTCATATAATCAGGATAGTTAGTCTAGCTATTTTTAAGGCATGCAACTTGGCCACTCTGTCATCATGTTATCAGATGTATTCTTAAGTGCCTTAATGCATACAGATTTTTTACCTTCAGAAGGTTTATTTTTTTTAATAAAGTCATCATACTAAGTTAAACATCTTTGTTTTTGATAAATAAATTATATATATTTATTTGGTGGAGAATATAAAGAGAAAAATTTCTACATCAGGTGTTGCATTAAGGTTAATGTGCAGAGTGACCATGATTGAGCTGCCTGGATGTGGGCATGCAGGGTAGATTAAGGATCTCCAGAGAGTCAAGTGTGAAAAGTTTGAAAACACACTTCAAATACTTGGAAACCAAGCAATTGTTTTCTATAATATTTATTTTGCAAGGTAAAGCTAGAAAAAATGCTCTCATTTGGTGAAAAACCATATGCATAATGATTCTTAATAAATGGATGCAATCTTATGAAGGTAGGGGAGTCAGAATCCCTAGGGTCAGCTACAGTTTAAAAGGGGTCCATGGATTTAAAGGGAAGGGACACAGCCCTTCTTGGAACAAAATGTCCAAAGCAAACTGCATGCAATTCACTCACTAACCTGGCAGGCAAATAAATTTAAGATCGAATTCAGAACTGCCTGTGTAAAGGAAATCTGAATATTTGAGGAGCTATCCCAGATGAGATAATATGGCAAAGGGGCAAGAGCTATGGATTTTCATGGATAGAGGTTCAAATCCTGACTCCACTATTTTCTGCCTACAAAGTTAGGGGAAGTTTCTTTTTCTTTCTTCCCTCTCTCTAGATCTGTTTCCTTATCTGTGAGATGGTAACAATAAATCTTACCTCACATAGGTGTTGTAAGGATTGAATGAAATAATGTAAAGAAGGCTCCTGATAGCATTTAGCATATAACACTTATTGAGTAAATGGCTGCTATTATTATTATTGTAAAAGTTTATATTCTTGTACATATTTATATTAAGTGAGGAATTCATTGGTTTGCTAAAATCTTTGACCTCTATTTTGAAAGGTCAAAGTTACATAAGACATGTGACTTTATTTCAACATTTTTCTGTAAATATATTTTGAAGAAATAATATAAATTCCCCCAAGGGTTCACTTCTTGGCCTTTTGGTTAAGATGAAGTGTGTAAATTCCCTCAAATAAGTTCTAATTTGATCCCATAGTAAAGCTAGAATAATAGAATCTAATCTATTATTCTATTATTCTAGAATAATAGAATCTAACTGTTTATTGTTAAAATTACATCTGTTGTTTACTAAATATTTACATATCAGGTGCTGGGCTGGAACTTTTATAAGTAATCTTCTTTAATCCTTAAGATAAAGCTAGAAGTAGATTCAATATAATTCCTGTTTTATAAAAGAGAAAACTGACATGCTCTAAATTAGAGAGTAAGATTTTGAGCTGGAATTCAAGCACAGGCAGTCTACCTCTGAGTATTTGATATTAGCATGGTAAAGTAATTATGGCTATGATTTACTTTATACTTACTCCATGGGGAGAAAATTAATTAGTAAAAATTTTCCTATTAAAATAAACATTTTAGGGCAAATTTAAAGTAATTTAGTAGACAGATTATGAGTTTTAGAATAAATTGGGCTCTGTATTTATTCAATTTTTACTGTCAGATTATTAGGATAAGATTATTGGACAATAATTATTCCTATTTAGAAAAAATGCCCACTTCTCAAAAAATGTATCTGTTATGTTTACATACATAAGTGAAGTATGACATGAGGCAATTTTTTTCTTTGAAATATTCAGGTAATAAAAACAAACATGGTTTGAGTGTTATACTTGGGGTCAAAGTGGGCAAAATTTGCTCCTAGTGTCCAAATCCTCATCTCATTTTCCTACTTCATATCATGAGGATACGAGGTGTGAATAGGTATATTCGTGTGTTCATGTGTGTGTGTGTGTGTGTGTGTGTGTGTGTATGGGTGCATGCATGTGATCTTATGCATTGAGTCATTCACTTCTCATGGAAATGGAACCATCTAGTTTACTCATTTTGATTGACAGTGGCTTCTGTCCATCCAAGCTTACCAGAAGTTGCCAGCTACCTAATAAGACTGCTAAACAGAATTGATTTTCTTAAATGAACTCATAACAGAACACTTACCAAATCTCTTAAGCAGAATCATAGCTGTGCTGACTAAATGTAAAGGGGACAGTTATTTTTCTGCAATATTGAATGGTAAGGCTATATTAGATTAGAGCTAATATTAGATTAAGAATGGCCACTGCATGTCTATACTGGGTGATAAGTATTACACTTACAAAAGAACATAACTAAATGCTATACTTCATCCTTAGAGTCCTCATATCTCTGTATTCCATAGATAGATTTTATAAAATTGTATTGGTTAGTATACTATCTTTTCTCTTGGTCTCAGAGGAAAAATGCCACCACAGTACACTAATATATTGTTTAGAGTCTTGACTTTAAAAAATTTATTGCTATTACCTATCTAAATTTCAAAGTGTAGTTTTATTTTAGAATAACATGATTTATATGAAAATCACTTAATTTATTGCAGTATGACATTGATATGTGTAAAGTGTAGTTAACGTACAAATTAATACTTCATAATGCTCAGAAAATGCTTCACTCATTAATATAAATCAGTTTCCTAGCTTAAATACTAAGCTTTAGAAAAAAATCTTCACTTTGAGAATATTATACCTGAGATATATCTTATATGGTATTGTACATGTGAGACATTTAAACAATTCATCTTAGTTATTTTCTTTTTTAACAATACTTTTAAACACTCCTAATTTGATGTAAAAAATAAAACAAAACAAAGAATTATAACTGCCAAGAAGCACAGTCAAAGTTAAGCTTAGGGATGCTGGATAAGTTACTCTGGAAGATGCACATATTACATTAAGGCAAATGTGGGAGACAGAGACCTGAAGAGACACACATGTTAAGAACTGATAATTTTTCTTTAAGAATATACTTAGAAAAATCTAACAAATTATTTTTCTTATAAGATGGCAGAAATATTTCACCCAAACATAAACCTCACAAGTATGATTTTTAAATTTTGAAATTTAAAAAATTTGTACAATGTATTAACCTACCATTAGATAATATGCTAGTAACTTTCTTGTTTTCATTTTGCATACATTCATTAGAATTATTTTAAATAAGTGGTAACTTGTGGATTACAGAAGTGAGAAAAACATTCTTGAGGTGGCGTTTTTTTCACTCAAGAGGAAAAACTTTAACAGCTAAATGAAGTCTCAGTAGCTGGTACCACCAGGGACTGAGACCTTGGGAAGAGAAAATGCTCGAAGACTTGGTGCTTCTATAGGTATTGGAAGGATATTACCCACTAATTAGGGCCTCTGATGATGCGTGAATCTGGGAACCAAGAGCTAAATGTAATCTGCTACCACATTTAGCACCACTGGAAGTTACATGAATTCTCTAATTGTCTGTGAGGCCCTTTAAGAGCGACTCAAGTAAATTAGATCCAGAAGAAAACTGCTTCAGGAAACATGAGAGAGTATTTGCCAGGACAATTTTGCCATGGTTTTAGAACACCATAAAAACAGCTGCTTCTTTATGATATTAGCTTCTTAAGTTCTCTGGCAACAGTGTCTTCACACAGACACACTCATTAACTGATTTTGTAAGACTCTCAGTCACCATTTGACCAAATGAGCCCCAAGGGTTGAGGATTTGGGTTTTTCAGAATGACTTTATCTAACTAGATTATCAGTACATTCCTCTATACTAATTGAAGTTTGGAATATAGGATGAATAACCACACAAGATTCTTTTCCAAAAGTGGACTTCTAGAAAAAGAAATAAAATCTTTAGTTCTGAGTAGTGCCTGTCTCTGAAATACTGGCTTGCTCTAGTTCCTTCATGTTGCCCTAAATGCCCTCTGTTTTCTAAGAAACTCTATTTTTTTCTAGAAAATTTCTTGGCTTGCATACTTAACTTTCTAGACTTGTTTTCTTACTATCATGGCCCTAGATTGCAATTCATTTGATCAACTTTTGATGGGATTGATTCTATTGAATGCTTCATCTAGTTCTTACATTGTCAGTCTGTTGACATCGCCTTTCTAGGAGTTGAGAACCTATTCCACACTCAATCAGTAGTAGTTTGCACCTGGTTCTCATACATAAGGATCCAAGGAATGCCATTTTGGAGTGTTAAAATTAATGTAATCTTGGTAAATTCTGTTTTAAAGCATTTCAAGGGAATTCTATCCTACTTTCTCACAATTTGTTATATAAATGTATATAAGTCTTACATTACATCCCACAATAAAGTCAAACAATCTGTTTTATAGTCCACACACTTCAGTGATTCTGCATACGGTTTAAAAAAGGGTACCAGGTTCAGAATAATTCAAAAACTCCTAATGATCTGAAATCTAAACAATCAGATTATTGTGATGCGTTTTAGAAAAATACTGCTAGAATAAATGTACAAGGTAAATTTGGATTGGGGCATCTCCTTAGATCACTGAATAATATTCTCTATAGAAAAGATATTTCTAAAGAATTAGACCTTTGAACAAGTATTTAAAGAAACTTTGATTTATGATGAAGAATCATCAATTAATGCCATCAGCATGCTTAAACAAAAGGACAGCAGCCCAAATAAACATCAACTTGCAGCAAGGTATTATTTTTCAATAGAGTTTGTTGGACTTTACTAAGTCCAATAGTTAAATTCCTATAGGAATAAAGAATTTGCATGTAAGACTGAATAATTTATGGAAGGAAAAAGTAGCATCAATGAAGCAGTTAAATACCAGAGACACATTTAAGAAGGTCTCAAAAAATATCTGTCTGACAACCTCTGAATCTCCTACCACTTCAGCTTCAGTTATTCCAGTGCCAACTTTAGGTGAATAAAACCACAATGGTCATGGCCTTCTACATAATGAGACACAATGGACTTGATAATCAGTGCAGCTGGAACAGCTACAATAACTTATACTAAGCATATTTTCATAAAGAAGATAATTTTCTTAGCATCAACTTAAAAAATTTAGCAAAGTTATTAATATTAATATAGATATATAGTGAAAAATATGACAAGGTAATTACAGTTTAATATACAACTACAACAATTTTAAAAATATTCTACAAAAACTGAACTTGAATGAGATGCTAAATTACAACAATAACATCTTGTGAATGAATTTACTGTTTAGAATCATCATTGTGGTATTAGAGGAGGAACATAAAAATCAATCCTTTTATGAGCTATAGGCTACAATATAGCATTTTATTGATGGACTAAAATATATTTCTTATATTTTTAATTATATCCTATGGTCTATAAGATGTTTACATAAATTACCTAATTTTTATCTGCAGTAAAATGCATATTAAGATATCATATCACATATAAAATGGTGAATTTAAGAAGTCTGGGACTAAGAGAATAGCAGCCAATGTTCTGGAGCAGGGATCAGCAGGCTTTTTCAACAAAGGGCCAGAGAGTAAATGTTTTAGATTTTGTGGGCCATGCAGTCTCTGCCACAATTCCTTAACCTGGCCATGAAGCACAAAGGCAGCCTTAGGTAATACAAAAACAAATGAGTGTGCCTTTGTTCCAGTAAAACTTTATGCACAAAATCATACAGTGGGAGTTTCTGACAGCGCTACTATAGGGCCACTGTTTGCTTATCCCTAAACTATAAAACTTATTCTATATATTTTTCTATCCTATCTGATACAACTTTATAAAATAACCATAAATTTTAATCAAACAGCAAACCATCATTCCTTTTCCCCAGGAATTCCAAGAGCACCAAATTCATCTTTATTACCAACTATGCCCTAAAATACAGAAATGCTTACTAGGAAATTAAAGAGGTGAGTTAATTACTAATGTTGTCAAAGAGAATTCACCTTTTCCTAGATGAGTTGCTTTTGCTTGGACCAAGTTTGTGCTTCAAGTTCCTTCCTCATATTGCCCACAAGCCAAATCAATAAATTGTCAAAAATCAGTAATTCATAAACATCTAAGTGCTAATCATAACTAAAACTAGACATATTCACACAGAAATACGTAACTCACCTTTGCAATTTCTTTTACATTTACCAAAAGTAAGGAATAATAGTTACTTCAATTAATATGAGAAATGAGTTTAAATGAATTAAAAGCTACATCCTATCCAATGCTTTCAATTCAAGTAGGTCATGAAATTTCAGATTCTAAGATATCCCTATTTGTTTCACTTAGTGTGTCTGACTTTCCCTTCCATCCTCCAGGAAAAACGCTAAATTTTGGTCAATGCAATGAACAGCTTCCTTGATCTTCCATCTAACTGCTGAGCAGGGAAGGAAAAACAGGTGCAAGGAAGTTTATGGATCATCTATGGCTTCCTTAAAAGCATTATCACAAATTCAGTCTAATAAATTTATCCTTGAAATAGTGGAAAATAATATATGCTTTTTGAATGAGTTTCTCTATTGTTAACACTTGGTAGAAATTAAGAAATATATTGTAATTTTATGAATATGTATTATCATTATTATAATGATACTATTTGTTAATTTCAGATGAAGGCCAACAAGTAAATTTCACCTTCAAGTGAATTCCTATAGATTACATGAGATTATATCAGATTGGGTAAAACTGATCCAAAAAAAGGACCTGTTAATTACTTCAATATATTCAATTTGGGATTAGAAAGGATAAAGATACATTATTCTTTCTTATATTGACATACTAAAAGAAGTCAAAAGCATAATAATGTATTTTACTTCTGTGAGGTTATTACTAAGAGAAGGTATTCCTTCTTTTAAAAAATTATGAACACATTTTGATTTAATTAATTTTTCTTGTTGTGGTATGGCTACAGAAAGGGCATGTGAGTAATGTCAGATTGGAAAGAAAATGAGGGGAAACTTACTCATCATCTCTAGGTTAGCATAATAGACTACTCAAAATGGAAACCTTTATAGTGGGATTGGACGGCAGAAGTTGAAAGAAATCAATACCAGTTTCTGACTAAGAAGTCAAATAAGCTAACTTATTCCATTTTAAACTGTTTTGATTTTCTCTCAAAACATATCATCAAAACAATCATTTCATAAAGTCAACACATTTTGGCAAATTAACTGGAGATGTGAAAGATAATAATGCAAAAATTAACTAGAAAATAATTCCCAAAATAGGGCTCAGATAACACTTCCCCTTAGATTCAGGAACATTAAAATTGAACTGATATTTTACAAAACTCTGAGAGAGTTTCAACTCTGAAATGGGTGAGGGTATTAATAAGGGTCTTAAAGAACTGAGAAAGTAACGCTGTTGCTAAGGAATTAGGTTGCTAACTACACTTGCTAACAAAAAGGAATTAAAAGATTCAGAAAATTCTTACAATTGACTCTAAATTAAAGTATTAATTATTACTTCAAATAATGTTATACAAATTTAGTCTTAAAGAGCATGGATAAAAATCACTTGATTAGGTGTCCTGATGTAGAATACTGATCACAACTAGATAATTAAATACAAGCAGTAGTATTTAAAACCACGTTATTCCATGAGAATGGATCATCACCTTTACAAAAAAAGAAAAAGTAGTAAATCATAGTGGATAAGAAAATAGGCAAATAAAGATACATATTAAATTCTGCCAAAACTTCTGGCTTTTTGCAAAATACTTTTGATGCTTCATTAACTTGGCAACAGTAAGCTAAACCTGATTAAATCAATATGAAAAATATTTTTGTTTTTTAAAAGAAAAAATGTAGAACAAAATCTAACAATATATTATCATTTAACTCTTTCCTTGAAAATTGAATCTTTGCCTTGTTCAGTAGAGTCTCCTGGAAAATTAGGAAGGAGAACTTACAGTTTCTAGAAATAGCTGAGTTAATTATTTAAACTTTCCTTGAGCTGTAGTGTTCATTCATTCATTCAGCATATTTTTAGCTCTTATTATTTATGTGTTGTTCTATGTATAGACTCACAGAACTCATTTTCCAACAGGGGAAGAAATAGATGCGTGATGATAACATGTCAGGTGGCAGTAAAAGTGCTAAGCAAAGTAAGAGGATAGAGGTGGGAGGAAGGATGCTTTTTATATAGAGACGCCAGAAGGTCTTTTTATTTTAAAGTTATTTTTGAGCAAGGGCCTAAATGATGTGAAGAAGAGAGCCAAGTGGATATGTACAAGAACACTTCAAGGACATATAATTAGTACAAAGGACTTGGAGTAAAAATGAACAAAAGAGGGTAGGAGACAATATAAGGAATGGAAAGTGGGGTTAGAGAGAGCTCTACAGATTATGTGAAGTCTCATAGCCCATGGTTAGAGCTTTGGGGTTTATCTTAAGAGATACAAGAAGTCATTAGCGGGTTTTGGCTCAGGTAGGACAGGATTTACATGATTATTCAGAATAATTGTCTAACTCATAGGGTGTGTGTATAAATAAGAATGAAATTTTTCCCTATGAAATTGCTGCATTAAAGTAAGGATTCTCAAACCATAACACCTTAGATTGTCATCAACAGTCACATAGACCAATGGAACACAATAGAGAACCGATAAATAAATCCACGTATTTACAGCCAACTGATTTTTGACAGAGGTGCCAGGAATGTGCATTGAGGAAAGGAAGTCTCTTTGATAAACAGTGTTGGGAAAACTACATATCCATATTTAGAATAAACTAGATCCTTATCCCTCACCATATGCAAAAATCAACCCAAAATGGACTGAAAACTTAAATGTAGAGCCCAAAATTATGAAATTATGAAACTTCTGAGGGAAAATGTAGAGAAAATGCTTTGGTACATTGGTCTAGGCAAAGATTTTGTGGATAAGACCTCAAGAGCACAGACAACTAAAGCAAAAATAGACAAATGGGATTATATGCACTAAAAAGCTTCTGTACAGCAAAAGAAACCATCAAGAGAATGAAGAGACAACCTGCAGAATGAAAGTAAATGTTTGCAAGGTATTCATCTGACAAGGGATTAATATCCATAATATACAAGGAGCTCAAGCAACTCAACAGCAGCAAACAAGCAAAAACCCCAATAATCCGATTTTAAAATGGGCAAATGATCTGAATAGACACTTCTCAAAAGAAGACATACAAATAGCCAATACATACATTTAAAAATGCTCAACATCATTAATCATCAGGGAGGTACAAACTGGAATTGCAATGAGATATCATCTTACCCTGGTGAGAATGGCTATTAACAAAAAGACAAAAACTAAAAAGACTACAAAAAAATAAAAACAAATGCTACCAAAGTTGTGGAGAAAGGGGAACTCTTGAACACTTTTAGTGGAAATGTAAATCAATATAGCCATTATGGAGACTCCTCAAAAAAACTAAAAATGAAACTACCATGTGATCCAGAAATCCCACTGGGGATACATATTCAAAGAAAAGGAAATAAGTATGCAGAAAAGATATCTGAAAGCCTGTGTTTACTACAGCACTAATCACAATCGCTAATATATGGAATCAAAATGGGTGCCCATCAATGAATAAATGGATAAAGAAAATGTTATATAAATATATATATATTTATATTATATATACATATATAACACATACACATAATAGAATGACATCCAGCCATAAAAAAGAATAAAATTCCATCTGCAGCAACATGGACGAGCCAGAATGACACTGTAGTAAGTGAAATAAGCGAGGCACAGAAGGATAAATACTGCATGTTCTCCTTTATATATAGAAGTTAAAAAAGTTAATATCATAGAAGTAGAGAGTAGAATAATGATTATTGGGGCTGGGAAAGGTGGGGAGTGGAGATAGGGAGAAGTTGGTTAACAGATACAAAATCACATCTATAAAGAACAAATAAGCTTTGCTGTTCAATAGCACTGTAAGGCGTCTATGGTTAACGATAGTTTATTGTATATTTTCAAATAGCTAAAAGGTAACATTTTGAATGTTCCCAATACAAATAAATAATAAACATTTGAGGTGATGGATGTAAATTATCCTGATTTGATCAGTACAGACTATATGAATGAATTAAAATATCACACACTGTACTCCATAAATATGCATAATTGTTATGTGTCAATTAAAATAATAAAAATCTTAACACCTTTAGAAATACTGTATTATAGTGATATGCAACTTGAAAGAGATATGGAACTTGTATTCTCAAATTTTTTCTCATTTTAGTACATTGGGCCAAAAGTAAAATGCACCAAAAGACTAGTATTATATAGTTAATGATAAAAAGTAAATTATAATTGTGTCTGAATGGCTTCTAATCAATGTTATCTAAGTAAAACAATGCAAGGAATACATTTTTAAAATTAGCACAATGGGCTGGGCACAGTAGCTCACAGCTGTCATCCCAGCACTTTGTGAGGCCGGGGTGAGTGGATCACCTGAGGTCAGGAGTTTGAGACCAGCGTGACCAACATGGTGAAACCCCATC
Source organism: Cacajao melanocephalus (assembly GCA_963573385.1). Lineage (NCBI taxonomy): Eukaryota > Metazoa > Chordata > Mammalia > Primates > Pitheciidae > Cacajao > Cacajao melanocephalus. The sequence goes on from CAUYLG010058579.1 coordinate 164,235, forward strand.
TTTACTAAAAATACAAAAATTAGCCAGGTATGGTGGTGGGTGCCTGTAATCCCAGCTACTTGGGAGGCTGAGGCAGGAGAATCACTTGAACCCAGGCAGCGGAGGTTGCAGTGAGCCAAGATCACGCTGTTGCACTCAAGCAAGACTCTGTCTCAAAAACAAAACAAAACAAAAACTAGCACATTGTCTCCAGAAAAGGTCAGATAACATTGGAAATACCAAAAGATACAGAGTTGAATGAAATATTCAAGTAATTGAGTAATCTTTTGAATATATTAACTATCAATAAATTATTACCATTTACCACAAGTAGCATGTGATAGCTCAACACTTTTACATCTAATCAATTGAAAATTCTAAGAGATTATCTCACAAATGAAGATTTCTTTATTCTTCATCAAGTCACAAATAAAATTAAACTCAACCTAAAATAGTTATCTTCATCTCTCCTTCAAAATGTGGACAATTATACAGTGAATAGGAAAGCAGGAGAAACATATATTTGTTGAGTATTTATAATATGCCAGGTTCTAAGTGTTGTATATATATTATATTGTATTCCTTCTTCACCATCAACCACTGAGTAGATATTATTAAGGATAATTTTCAAAGCAAGTAAGAGGTGGAGAGGATTCAATCCTAAGTGGTTCAGCTCCAAAGTGGTACTCTTTCCAACATATTGCTCTACCTCCTCTAAATATTCTCTCTTGGTGTTACAGATCAAAAAGAAAACCTTTAGAACAACATCTGATTCCCTTAGTAACATTGCACTTCTGATTATTTCACAAAATTTACTATTGAATATGTCATAGAGCAAAATGACTTTCGATCTTCATGTTATGTAGGCATTATTTTGTGCACCTCCTCTAATAATAACAATTACATGGCAGAATCAAACATGAAGGAAAGCCTTCTTTATTTATTGCATATTAAAGTTGCAAGATCACATAGTGCAATAGGAGCAGAAATAAACTCATCCTCTATTCCTTAAAATGAAATAATACATCAATGTTTATTACAAGTGCCAGGAAGGTTGAATGCATTCATGGTTATGGTCATCTAAAGTCATTTTTAAAAGACAGAGTATATGTTGGTTTAATCAAATGTGGGTGCATGTATTGAAAAGATAAAGGAAATATGCAGATTAATTATTTGTTGTATAAATTATAAATTTCTTGTATTCCAGCTGTTTTAACCTTGCCACTAAAATCTTTTGCCATTATGAATTATCATGGAATTTAAAACAAATGTTAATATCCTTAAAACATACTGCAGATGAGAAGTCATATAATGCATTGTAACTCTAAGATACATTTCAGTATATTTTATAGATTTGACATACAATAAATTGGCTAATATTTATAAATTTTTATTAATTTTTCGGAGTTCTTTTCTACTGGTTTTAGATTCTATAGAAGGAGGAATGTTCTGTGAACAAACTGTCACAAAATTGTAAACTCGTTGAGAGCAGGCCCTGTATTTTATTATCACTGTGAAGGTTCCAATGTCTGGCACATTTTTTATTATAATAGCAGGAGCTCAATAAATAAGTGTTGATGGATGAATGAAGAAAAAAATAAATATTTAGATGTTAAAGTAAGAGACAGATACTTATGATTAAAGGGAACGGACAGGGAAATGCATCCTTAAAAGGAATAGGCTCTAACAAGAGTGACTAAATACTTGAACTTTAAAAAAGAATTTAAAGTTGATTTAATAATTTTTAAAATAATTATTCAAACAGGATTGTACTTCTGACATAGAATGTTTTTTAGTGGGCAGAGTATTTTTCCTAAAACCAATATATGAAATTTCTTCCTTTGTTGGGACTCTTAAATATGATAGAACTGGTAAATCAAAGAAGCGAAATGACAAGTTAAGAAATGTGTATGTGAATGTGCATAAATCACAGTCACCAACAATGAAGCCACATGAATTTTTTTCAAGGCATTTTTGTGTCATTTTATAGTATAGACAGAACAGATAAGTGAGAACACCTTCTGTTGCACTTAAGAAAACTTAAATATGGAGAGTCTGAGTGGCTTAGCCAAATTCACCCTCTAACCATTTGAAGAATCTGGATTAACTCAGAGATCTTTCTACTTTCTGAGTCCTCTTAATTGTGTTACCTTGGGCACATCATTTTACCTATGTGTGGTTCTCAGCTGTAAAATGAGGATAGAGATATTAGGCTGGCATTTTTAAATGAAGTTTTAAAAGTAAAATATTATAAGTGAAAGTACCGTGATCAAAGAGCACAGATATATAATACTGAATTGCTCTTATAACATAGCAATTTTTATTTTAGTGCAGCCTTCAGAATGGATACTGGTTAAGAGTAGTCAACAGACCTACTGGGTTCAGATACCAGTTTGGCCACAAGGTATGTGGCATTGGGCAATAATTTAACCTCCCTAAGCTTCAGTTTTTCCATCTGTAAAATGCTAATACTAATCCCTAACATGAAAAGTAATTGTAAGGATCAAGTATGATAACATATCTAAAACACTCTTCTCAGTGTCTGGTACATGTAAGCACAAAATAAATACTGGCTATTGGTATAATGACTTGTATGTTTAGTTTGATTGAAGTAGTCTTTAGAATCAGATATTGTTCAATTATTTTGAATTTTCATACAATGATATTGAAAGTAAAGGTACCCCAAGAAATGTGTTTTAAAGAGCAATAATAAATGGCCTGTCCCTTCTCAAAAATCTTTTTCAAAAATAAAAGTATGGAGCTACAGAAAAATCTCTGCTGGGGATGTATCAAAAGACAAGAGAAGCAAGAGTTCAACAGGGATTTGGGAAAGGGAATGCTAAAGAAGGCTAGGGCACAGCTAGAAAATAGACTTTCTTGCTTCACAGTTTTGCTAGAGCTTAAAGGTACAAAGACTGGCAGTTCCAGATCTTTCCAAAGTTCACACCAGCCTGCCAATATAAATTCAAAAGCAGACTAGAAGACTGATAGTCCTATTTCTTAATCAGCATTTTAATATAGTCTTTGATAGCCTTTTACAGAAATATGTATTTGTACAGAATATAGAAAAATAAGATGGACACATTTTTAAGTCATTTTTTAACAAAACCTCCTTTTTTTCCCATCAGTATTTGCTTTTTCTTACCGGCTCTCCTTTATCCCCTTTCTGCCCAGGTGAACCCGGAGCTCCTGGTAATCCTGCTTCTCCCTGAGCAAAAATGCATATCTGTATTAGCAAACATTCTGTCACATTGATCTAAAGCCAAGTGGTTTATAAATATGAAGCTGACAATAGCAAGATAAGGCTTTGTTCTCTAAGCTGATGCTTAGAGTGAGGAATAGCGAGCCGTGTGAACAAGGGAAAACGGGCATGCCAGTGAAACTCCAATGACATGCCTATTTTCCCTTGTTCACACAGCTCGCTATTCCTCACTCTTCCAAACACCATTTAGCATCATCTCCTCCAGACCTTCCATGAGCTGGAGCACATGTTGCTTCTCTATGGGCCCCCCTTGAACCTTGTCTTTTTCATGGCACTTACTACGCAATTTTGGCCACTAAAAAAATGAAAATTTCCCTTAAACTTTCACTCCATCCCCATCCAGGTTCAGCCAGGAGTTGAAGTAGTGGTGGAGGAGCAAGTCGAGGACATGTACTAGGTCACAGTGCTAGGGCATGCTCTGCTCTAAGAACTGGAGCAAGTTTTCCTTTCCTTAGGTATGGGCATTGGAGAAAGCCACCAAGACACCACTCAGCCTTGTAGCACAGGCTTTCTGACTGCCATTAACATCCATAAAGGAAGTTCATAAACGTCCATGGCCTGGCTTTCTTAACCAGAGGATCATATTGGTGCAGATGAAACAAATTATTTGAGTAATAACAGAGCACCTCTGTATATTCCCCGAACAACTTATGGTGGATGGAGACGGATGGCTGAAAATTTGGGGATGCTGGAAAAATACAATCCACACGGAAAAAGAAATACAATGTAAAGTATTTTTGTGTATGTTTTTGAAGAGCAGGCAGTGTTTTCTTCAACTGTGAATTGCCAGAACTTCAACCTATTCTTGGCACATATTAAGTGCTCAGTACTTGCCTGTTGTACAGGTGGTTCCTCCCTTCACCTTTCTATTCATTCTAGTTCACACTCTGGAAGGAGAACTATCTGGATAACAATCCAGGAAGTCCTATCCTCAATGCCTTTTTCTTAACCCACCCCAGCTACTGAGGTATTTACTTCAACAAACACTGAAGGACAAGATACATTCTGTGAACAGAGACTCCATTCAAGGAGCTGGGCTCGCAGTCTAGAGGGGCTTTCAGTGTGCGCAGATTAAAACCAGCATACCTTGTTTGGAATGCACTGGCACTGGTCTTTATGTTCCTGCTTTGCTGGCAGATATGCAGACATTTTGCTGGCATGAGCAGTTACCGATGATGATGCAATATTTCCAAAACCATCCTGTTCTAGGCACTAAAATCCAAAAAGAGGCTTTAGGAAATGGGGTCAATTCCAAACATTCTGATGTTCCAAACACTGGCTCCCACTAAACTAGGGATTGCTGAGGTTGCCTGTAAGAACTGCTTTCTTATTAGCCAAAAGTTGAAACCAGTGTGAGAATGTTTATCACACTTCTGCTGTTTCCGCCTGAGTCCATGTGTTTTCTTATACTGATAACGTACAGGAAAAGTATTTAAAATGATAGTCTTGGTAAGGAATTCTAAAGTTACATTAGCTAACTTTTTGATAAGTACAGATATTTCATACATTTATAATAATTATATTGTTGCAATAAAATAATTTGTACAAACAATATGTGAATACATCTTTTGGGAACAAAAATTAAACTTGAAGCACATAATTTGAACCTATAAAATATGCTTTCCTTCAACAAGATGATTATTAAAGCATCTAAAGTAGAAAATAAATTCCTTTTATACTCTTAGATAACACTTATTAAATCAGAGTATACTCTGTTCTAATTTACTGTTCTTTAAACATGTTAAAAATGTCTCCACTGCAACAGACAAGTAATGGATTTTATACTTATCCAGCGAGTTCAGAGCATGCCGGACAACATGAAGTGAAAGTTGATTACAAAGCAATGAATTATTTTTTTAAAAAAAATTAATCCAAATGGAGAATCTGAAAAGGATAAACACATTCTTTTTTCTCAACATCATGTACCAGACTCCTCACCATGGTTTTCAACTCTGAATTTGCAATTTCATGAAGTGAAAGCACTAGGAGAAAGTTAATACGTTACTTTGTAAACCACAAATTATAAATGTGAGGTAAAGTATTTTTAGGATACAAAACTAAAATATTGTCTGTTGTTACCTACAGTGGTTGAGATCATGGTTGATATTTATTTTCTTTTATGGATTTGGCTATATTTTCCAATACACATAGATAACTTTTGTAACAAAAATTCATTTTGATGATCCGTGCAGCAAACCACCATGGCATACATTTACCTATGTAATCTGCACATCCTGTAAATGTACCCCTGAACTTAAAATAAAAGTTGGAAATAAGAAATTTAAAAAAGAACTGAATTATTTGACAATTACAATAAAAAATGCAACAAAACTAGTTCCCAGAAATACTGCAACTAGTTTACTGTATCTGGCACTAGTTCTTCCAAATCTAGTCTCTCCAGAATTCATGATTAGTTATTTATCCCAACAAGTTTCCAAATCCAAAATTCTAAAAACTACTATACATTTGAATGGAACAAGTTTATCACCAAAACAGTTCATTAATCTTATGTGATTTGATATGATTTCTCAGGCAGTTCTTACATCATGGCTTCCCAGTCAGATAACAAATACCTACTTAGAATTCCCATTTTTGCTCTGGATAACTGAGTCACTATATTAAATTGAGGATTTAAACAACTTTAAAAGTATGTCTCAGGCTTCACCGTAAACCTGTCCACACTCCACGAAAAGTGCCTAGAGGCAACACCAAACACAAGTAAGGACTTTTCATAAAACCTCTGGTTTAATTTGACACATATTCAATATTAGCCCTTAAAAATTTAACCACATTTCTCATTTATTTTCAACAAATGTTACTGATTTCATCCTTCTCTTAATATTTGTTCTTCATTCTTTTTATGTCTATAGTCATGAAACTTGACTACTTTAGAAACTGAAAATCTAACAAAAACAAGGAAGCATGTTTATAGGTGATCTTTAAAAAATGTTGCCTTTGAAATGCTTCATAAAATATTGACAACCATAAAATGTGTGTGATTTGAAATTCCAGGATAAAATTAGATATTTAAGCAACTACATTAAAAATTTCTAAGTTCAAAACATTTTGCAACAAAAAAAGAAAATAAATACAATTGGTATCAGAAGTACAGCAGATGCATTTAAATGGCTTTTATATAATTATTTATCTCTCCACCTGTTCATTCCTATTTACAAAATGTAGTATATTTCTATTTTTTGTTAGTCATTAAATGAATGGTGATATCCTCTCTAAATAATTGTCAGCAAAAAATACAGTCTTTTGTTATTTTTTCCATAGTTGGAGATAAATTCCCACCTTATTTTCTATTCTTTAAAACTAACTCCCAAATAATCTTTTCAAAACATGATTTAAAAATCTTTTGTTCACAATGTGTGAGATCATGTTCTGCTTTGAATTACCAACCAACCATTGGTAAGTCATCACCTATACTTCTTAAATAATTTCTTCATAAATCAGTGGAAAGTGCCTACTATATTAATACAATGATAAAGGGCAGTGATTACCAGTCAAGTATATAATATTCTGACATATCAAAATATCATTATATTACTCTTCAATCGGAGAAAGTTATTATTTTTAAAACTTATGCATCAAAAAAGCATAATTTTAAAAAACTTTTGGAGAATTAACACCTTCAAGACTTAAATGTGTAGCTCCAGGAAGTCTAAGTATTTCAAGTCTGTAGACTGGCATTCTAAATTATCTTTTCAGATGTTTAGAGAAAGATATTTGGCTGGCTTGCATTTTACTTGGAATGAGATACATGAAATTGATTGGATATATGCTTTATAAAGCCAAGTAACAAAAGCAAAACATATAATATTTGAAAGACTTAGCTATGCTTTAAGTCACTTGGTCACACTCTCATTCCACTACCCAAACTGAGCTACAAAAGTTAAAAATATTTTTGAATTATAAATTATTGATAAAATGTTTGTGTAATTTTCTATGCCAAGTATAGAACTTTTAGGAAATCTAAGATCCAAAGAAAAGGCATTTTCACCTTTTACTTTTACTTTTCATATGTTCTTTCTGTATGTTTTTTTAGAACTAGTCCCTTTTGAATATCTTTCTGTCCCATTTATCTCTTTTAGTAGTTGATAAGTCAACAAATGAAACAATGATTGTCTACCTTCTCCAAATGAAGCATTAGGAATAAAAAAATTTATAAAGGTAAAACTTACCTTACTGAGTCTAAATTGTACTTAAATAAATTTAAAAACAAATATAATTATGCCTAGTAATATAAGATAGCACACATGACCATTACAATGAGAGATATAGAAATTATTGAATTTAGTGTTCTTCTTGTAATTAAAGATTGATATAAGAAAGTAACAGTTGGACAGTTAGGTTGGGAATATTTAGAATGAGAGATGAGGAACTGGATTTATATTTTGTTTCCAGTGGGAGACTCTTAAGGCCTTGAAAGAGAGGAAGAGAGGGCAGGGAATGTGCCTTATTCATGTTTGTTAGCCCTGTTCCTTAGCACAGTGTCTAGAAGATCAGTGTTTTGAATAAAGTGTTTGCTGGAAGAGAGTGAATGAATATACAAAGCAGTGACTCAGACTTATTCTGGTTATGCTGCAAAGTACAGGGGCAGGACATGGGGAAGGCAGTAGATGCAATAATGATTGATAGCCCAGACATGAGGTAAAGGTGAACTTTGGAAGTAATAGGAAAATGGAAGATGAAGATGAAAAGTCTTAATGTCAAAGGAAAGCTAGCCAGGATGGGTGACAAAATAGGAAAGGAAAATTAGTGAGAATAAAGTATGATCATAGATTTAATACTTCTGTAACTAGAAAATAATGGTGCTGCTATCAGAACATAGTTTAGGAAGAAAGGCATAAATTCTTTTTTAGTTATATTGAGTTAAAAGTGAGGATATATTATCCTAGAAATTAAGGGTGAAATGCTGGGATTAAAACTGTGAAAAGTAACCATGAGAAAGCACTACAAAGGCTTTCTTACTTGGAACAAATTACTCACCTGGTTTCGACAGAACACACACAGTGCTACCCTACATTTGGACTCTACAAACTATGCACTAAAAGATAATTGGCGTTCTTCATTCTTCATATGCAAAGAAAATTAACTTACCTTAGTATCTGACATTTCACAACATGTTTCTTGAGCTATGAAGTTTGCATTACAGTAGATTTTAAGTTGGTGAAGTTCAATCTATTAAAAAATTAGTAATAAGAAACCATTAGTTTTTTGAGAATCACATTCAGGAAGTTCAGAACTACAGTAATTTAATCGGAAAGAAAAAGAAAAGTAATGTAAATAAATTACTGGTAGATATGTTAATGTTTTTATTAAATGTAAGATTCATTGTTTCATGAACTACTTGAGAGACATAGAGCTGGATATAGAGATGGATCTATAGATAAAGGAAATCAAGTAATGAAGGCAATTGCAAACGTAGGTTAGCTGTTTCAAACAATAAAATAGAAGTATTTAATTAAAGAAAGCTATTTTTTTATACTACAATAACGTATGCCCACAAAATGAGACCATTTAAAGTAAAAAAAAAATGGATAAAAGTGTAGATTAAAGATATGAGCACATGATGGGAAAGCCTTTATCTGTACTTCCAGACTCCTATTTGAGGCACTGAAATAGGTGTTCACTTACCAAGAAGAAAAAAATGTTTTTATCTATATTTCATGAATTCTGCCTAAAATCTATTGATTTCATATTTATTGGTATAATCCAAGCAAGGCTAACAACCTTTTTATAAAAATAATTGATTCTATGTGCTTAGCAGATTTCTGTTTTTTGGCATTTGGACATGAAATTAAATGTAGTTCAAGGAAAGTATAATCATGCCTTTAAATGCAAGATCAAATCACCACCTAAGAAAAAGTATATAGTACTGACTATTGATAAAATATCAATATAATAAATTCTTAAATAGGCTGTTTGAATTCTTCAAGCACTGAAATGTTGTATTAAATAATGTGTTACTTTGAGACCAATAAGCACTTTATATAGAAAGACCCAACTCTAATCCTATAATAATTAATCCTAGGATAATAGAAAGCAGGCATTTGTGATTAGTGGAGAATCTCCAACTTTAAAAGCATCAAAGCAGGAAAAAAGCTCTAACTTTTACTTTACACCTCCAATGAACAAAATCAATTCAGTTCATACAATACATTAAGAACTCCAGACATCTTATAGATTCATGAACAGCCTAAGATTTGCAGACAATGGAAAATCATGAGACTAAATGAAATGTACTGATTTATGTTCTATAACTTTTTGCAAGGCTATTAAGGTTAATTTTTATTTATAAAGTTTAAATACACTATCTTACATAGTATAATGAAATACCAGCAGTAACATATGAATTATGTAGAATGAAGAATGAGGACTCCAATTAATTTTGTTCCTAACTAAAACTTATCATCACTGTTATCAAAATAATAAATATTGAAATCCTATTATGTACCATCCATTGTATCAAGCCCTGCATATGAATTGTTTTACTTAACTAAAGATAGATGATCAATTTTCAAAGGATTACAACCTAATTGAGCTCCATAACATTGAAACCACAGTCAGAATAGTTTATGCTTTCTTTATTCATTCATTACTTTGGAATGCTTCACTGATGCAGTGCTTTAGAAGGAGAATGTTTAGGCCTAAGTCTGTACTGATGCTTGTCAAAATGCTGAGTTGACTTAAAAAAAAACTTCCTATCAGTTTTGTCACTTTCTCACAAAAACACACAGGTAGGATTTGTGAGATAATGTTTTTTTCAATAACACACATGATAATGTTTTTTTCAATAACACACAGCCCAAATAAACACATTTTCACACTACAACAGATCTTACGAATCACAGGGCTTGTGCAGAGATGATGAAAAATTAGTCCATTCCAAGTTTTAGTAGAACCAAGAATCTTTTACAAAAATATGTAAAATTCTGCTTGTTTAACTCAAATAGAGACTCAAATAGGCACTGTGACATGTCTTCAAGTTTATTCCCAAATGAATCAAGAATCCTCATTAAATTATGAAACCACTGAAATACCATAGTTTTTACCTATGTCCTTTTTATAAGGATTCACTTGATATTCTTTAGCCTCAAATTGTGGTATCAATTATTTCCTTGGGTGAGAAGTTAATGAGACATAGGACATAGAACACTCAATCTTCTTAGGTTGATGTCTAAGACTGGATCCCATTCTTGCAAAAACTCTGAGAAATAAACTATAAATTGTTTATACATAATATACTAAGAAAATGTACAGCCATCAAATTTAGATATATCTAACTTTTTTAAGATTATAGGCCTTGTTCTCTAGGGAAATCAACAATAAATCTATATCGTGTTAGCTTCAAGTGTAATATTTAAAGAACTTTATATCCAAAAGGGTTTTACTAGGCAATTTTTCTCTTTCAAATGACCTACTAATACATTTAGTGACTGTTTCAGTATAATACAACCCTGAAATACTGTTATAAGCTTATAAAAAATACTTTGCAATACAAAATAATTGCCATTGTAAGGATGAATGGTCTATTGTTCTTAAATGAAAATCGCAGATAATCTGGAACCATTTAATTTAAACTTCAGTTTTTTCCAGTCCTTTCTATTTAAAACATATGCGCTTAGAGCAAGATTATATTTTGTATTATATTTTTAATTTTCACCAAAATTTACTTTTAACAATCTAATTTTTTAAGGTATGACCTAATTATTTTAAATTCACAGGCTGAAGAAAATGGGTATAAAATGCAGTGAAAATAATATATGTGAAAATATAGTTGGAAATAACATAGCTGTTCTTCACACAACTGATGGCAAATAAATTAAATTAATAAAACTGATGATAAGGGAATCTATTACATAGTAATAAGAGGAGGATGTTTTTAATAAGATTTTTGTTTTACTTAGAAATGTTGTTCTTTCACAACTAACATAACAACTTACATCCACAGGCTTGCCATCTGAAGCTCGCGCAGCAATAACTGTCCGTCCATGAAAATCCACAGTGTCCTTTTCATCAGTCTGCCTGCTCGCAATTAAATTACAATCCATATAGAGTGAAATGACCCGCGATTGTATACTAATGCCAAGTTTATGCCACTGACGATCAAACAAAGGACGAAGTTCTCGATTTTTAAAAATGTAGTTTAACACATCTCCCTCTGTGGCTTGAAACATAAATTCCACCACCTTCTTTCCACCATCAACTACTACAGAAACCTGCAAAAATGTAAAGTATCTTTAAATGTTTTAAATATCAAAGTTCAAACTTATTAAAGCACACAAAGAAAAGCTCATGATTCATGTTAGTGTAACTGAGGCACTTAGTAAAATATTTTAGATGACACTTGTTTCCACCAGGTTTGTTAAAATAAAAGACAGCAAATACTGCTACAAAAATGGTTTAGAAATGGTACATTCTGGTGAATGTAATATGCTCCTTCCTAAGAGAACATCTAAGAGTGTGTGTGTGTATGTAGTTATTTTAAATGTTTATATAAACCATTTATAAGTTTATATATACATAATTTATATACATATTAGCATAGATATAATTTTATAAGAATATATAAATTATTGCTCTGTATTAGTAACACAGGAATTTAAGGTTACCAATTTAAGAAGACTAAGAATATGATCATTTCCCTAAGTAGGGAAACTAAGATCAATTTTTTTCACCATTGATACTTTGCAAGGTACAGAGAAAACATATTTTATAGAGGACATATTCTTTTGGTTCATCTACTCATCATAAAATTATAGCTGTATTAACAGATTAAAAGATCACTGAAGATTTAAAACATTTCAAAGGATCTGTGTAGAAGTAAAAACAAACGTATGGTGCCAGTAAGTAATTCTGAGGTTCTTCTCCCTTCCCCGGAGTGCCAGCATTCCCTCTTTTCAGCACAAATGCCATCTCTTCCACATGCTCTCCTAGATCCCTGCTCTTTCTATCCCACAATTCCAGTGAGCTGTCCTTTCTATGCTCCCATTGTTTCCACCCAACACTAAGCTTAACTCTACCACTGCACTTGTTCCACTGTATTATAATTATGCTGCATTACGTTATTCTCCTAGATGTCATCTCCTTACACCTTATGCTCCCTGAGAACACAAGTTCTGTTTTTTAGATCTCTTTTCCTTGTCACTATCTAGCATATAGCATGTGTTCCATACATTTTTATTGATGGGATAAATATTTAAGTCTCAATCTTTGTTCACCAAGAGTTGTCTTATGAAATAATGAACTGCTTTAAAAATAATATACAACATTGGAGATGACAGAAGGTGAAGAATGTGTTAGAAGGAATTAGCCGATGAAGCAGTTATAAAGAAAATGCAGTTTGACATCTTTAGAAAAAATATGGATGGACCTAGAAGCAAAATAAAAACAAAAACTAACACTATGTTATCTACTATACTCTCATATTATGGATCTCAGCAAGACCATCCTAACTATGAAAATATTTGCATTTCCTTATCAATGATCCTTCTAAAAGAACATTTGGATACTAGATTTACTCACAAATTTGTGCACACAGTTCAAAGAATTCACCTGCCTTAATCACACAGGGAAAACTAATAAGCATAACTCTAATGGTACTTTACCTGTGGAATATTCTGCTGGTTTAAAACCTGCCACAGAAACCACCGTTCCTTTTTGGTGTTTCTTCGTACTCGAAACATGGCGGATACAGAGTACTCCTCAGGAAGGCCTTTGGGAAATATTTTACTGCAGGAGGAAAATAAAGAACTTTTGTGGGGAAACTGAAGATGGCAAGAAAAGAAAATCTAGGTATAAAGTTCTGTGTAACAAAACATCTCAGTCATATTTTTCTCAGTGAATTTATAATTTATTATGCACTTTTTCTCTCTTTTCAAAAAATCTTCTGGTACAGTGTTGTTAAAGCTTGGAGTGTATAAAAATGAGTGAAGAGATTATAGTATAAAGTTGTTTCCTTATTCAACAAGATATTCAACAGAAGAAAATCTCAGAATTCACTGCAGTCTGACAAACAGTAGAGATTTACGAAGGAAATAAAATAGTATTACTTGACTTTGTTGGTAGAGAGAGGTACAGAGAATTTTAAAGAACACTGGTAATAAGTAAATGAATATTTTCCAAACACATTTCATTATATTAAATTCTTGCAAATGAGTTCCTAATACTGATTTCCTAGTCCCAACTGAAGACCACGCTAATTATAACATGGATATTTTAGCTTTATTTTTCGGTTTGCTCTTATATCACTATTAGCTTTTTCTTGTTTTGTACTATTGTCATGCAAATCACATCTGTACATTTTATATTCCCAGCAATGTAAATTTCTAATTACTGCTTTATGTATGTATATATTTATACAACTGTATTTTAAATCTGATAAGAAAATAAAAGAAACACAAAGTACATTTATTCTGGCTTTTATATTTATCTATGTAATTAACTTTTCCAGTGCTTTTTATTTAATTGTTTAGATTTGTCTAGTTTCCTTTCATTCAGCTTAAAGGAATTTCTTTACTATTTCTTGTAGGGCAGTTGTGCTAGTCTCAAATTCTGGCTTTTTTTAATCCTTAATTTCACCTTCAGTTTTGAAGGATAGTTTTGCTGGATATAGAATTCTTGATTTACAGTCTTTCCATTCAAAATGTTGACTATGTCATCACTGCCTTCTGGTCTCCATGGTTTCTGATGAGAAGTCAGCTTACTTATATTGAGAAATTCTTGTATATATATGGTCAACTATTTCTCTCCTGCTGCTGTAAAAATTGTCTCTGCATTTGACTTTTGTCAGTTTATCATATGACCAAGTGTGGATCCCTTTGAGTTTGTCCTTCTCAGAGTCTGTTGAGCTTCTTGAATATATAAATTAATGATTTTGACCAAATTTGAGGAATTTGTATTTCTCATTTCTTCAGATAGTCTTTCTTTACTTTCTGTCCACTCCTAGAATTCCTATTATGCATGCTTGCTGGTATCACACAGGTCTTGAGGCTCTGTTTATTTTTCTTCATTCTTTCCCTCCTGTTATGCAGGCTAATTGAACTATCTTCAGGTTCCTGGATTTTTTCTTCTCCCACCTAAGATCAGTTCTTGAGCCCCTCCTGTAAATTTTTCTTTTCTGTTTTATACTTTTGTACTCAAAAATTTGATTTGCTGCTTCTTAATAATTTCTATTTATTGATATTCTCTATTTGGTGAGATATCATTCTCATACTTTAGTTCATTACAGTTTCCTTTAGTTATTTAAATATATTTAAAATAACAGACAAAGTTATTGTTAATTAAGTTCAATGTCCAGGTTTCCCCAGAAACAGTTTCTATTGGTCATTCTTTTATCTGTGTATAGTTTTGCATACCATTTTTTGCATATCTTGTAATTGTTAATTGAAAAGTAGACATTTAAAATAATGTAATATGGTAACAATGAAAATGAGATTCTACCTGTCAATGGTTTGCTGTTGGTGCTGTTTGTTGTCAGTATTGTTGCTGCTTTTTATTTGCTTTAGTCACTTTCCTGAACAAATTCTGTAAAGTGTGTATTCATTGTCATGTGTGACTATTGCAGTCTCTGCTCATTTAGCTTAGTAATCAATAATGACTGAATAGTTAAAAGTCTTTGACCTAAAAGCATCCCAGCCTTTGCTGAAGGCCTATGTGTGCATGTTGGAGAATACCTTAAATGTTCAGGCTGGCAGTTTATAAATCACCTTAGCCTTCATTTCCACTTGTTCAGAGCTTTGGACTCTGAATAAGAGTCCAAAGTTGGATAGAAACAAGAGTTTAAGGCCTTTTCAGGACTTTCCTGAGTTTGCATACAGCCCTGTACATAGAAATACATGTCTGCTTTCCTACAAATAGGTTGGAGCTTTCTAATACTCTCTATGGATGTCTTCTTCCCCAGTTTTTTCTTTAAAACATTTTTTTGATCAGCTTCTTCTTTATTCCAATTATAACTGCTGCCTGAGGCAGCTGCAAGATTAAACAATTATCACTGATTATTTTCAATTAATATCTAGAGGAAAAGGTATTCTTATAAGCTCTGATCAGGACAAATAAAGACCGTGTGTTGGAGTTTTTAGGAAACTACCAGGCAGGTAAAATAATAGCAATTCTCTGAAAATTGGGCTTTAATGAACTTCACACTCTTTCTTCCCTCTCCAGCAGCTGCTAAGCTGCTAGTTTTCACTGTGATTCTGAAGCTACTGGTTTTCAAGCCTACCATGTGTTGGGGAAAGAAGGATTTGAATAGGACAAGTTAAAATGCCACAAAGCCTGCTAGTCTTACTGAGATTCAATGTTTTTCTTGAATAAACACTCATTAGATTGTGAAAGCCCCTTAAAAAGTTCTGAATATAATGATTTTGACAATTTTTGCCTGTGTTCTTACTGCTTTTCTTGAGTAGATTTTCTGAAATCCTTCAGAAATAACAAATTGTTATTTTAAGGCACTAAGTTTGTAGTGGTTTTTTACCAAAGCAAAAGATAATAAAAACATTTTTTCTCTTCATTTTCTACTTAGTATAATAGTCATGCAGTCACCAGTCCATCTGTTATTAAGACTGAAAGCTCTTTGAAAGCAAGGACAGCATTTAACATATCTATGTATCACCCACAAAGCCTAAGTGCAGTCCCAACAGGCATTCTATTTGTTGAATAAGTGAGTGATCCAGCAAATGAGACAGAGAAATACTTAATTTTGAGATGATACTTTGATGTTTAATAAACAAAAATTAAATAGAGGTTGGGTGTGGTAGCTCATACTTGTAATCCCAGCACTTTGGCAGCCCGAGGCAGGCAGATCAATTGAGGTCAGTAGTTCGAGACCTGCCTGACCAACATGGTGAAACTCTTTCTACTAAAAATACAAAAATTAGTCAGGCATGATGGCACATGCCTGTAATTCCAGCTACTCAGTCGGCTGAGGCAGGAGAATTGCTTGAACCCAGGAGGTGAAGGTTACAGTGAGTCGAGATTGCACCATTACAGTCCAGCCTGGGTGACAGAATAAGACTTCATCTTAAAAAGCAAAAACAAAAACAGAAAACAAACCTAAATAGAAAATAATTTATAATCTAGTGAAAATATTTTTGCATGAGTAGTTTCTACTGTGACAAAAATAAGACTATTAGCAATATTAATATGTAGTAATTATATTTTAAAATATACACTGAAGTAAATTGTTATGTTTAAGGAAAAATTGATTTTTAAATCTAAGTATATAATGAATGAAAATCCTTATAATTACTATATTTCCCTTTCAGAAATTTATATTGTACATTCAAGACCAAATATGATATTGCTTGCCAAGATTGTGCTATTTGAAGGAAAACTTCTGCATTTTAAAAATAAAATGTTAAAAAAAAATCTATTCTTACAAACAATGCTTGTTGTTTATACCACAGAAGTATAAATGCTTAATGTGACACAGAATAGTTTCTCTGGGTCTTGCCAAAGTTTCTGTTATAAAAGAGGCCATATTGGGTTACTGATCTGTTTACCAGAGAGATATAATGACAGCTTGCTATGTCTAAGATATCCATGCTTGAGTATTTTGAATGGAGTGTAATTTCCTATAAGAAATCCTATCCATTGCTTATTCAGTGATACTCCCATTAAGAAAAATATCGTTGATCTTTACGTGCCGAATTCATTCATATATTGGGCTAGAAATTCTCAATGGGATATTTCTTGCCTTCCCTCCATTTTATACATGCTGTATGTAGTTTAATGTCATAAATGAAAATTTTATCCACGTAAATTAGTACTAACCTACATTTGAAGAGCCCAGACTCAGTGAAATTTAACTGTAATTTATACTTTATTTTAAATTATTTATTTTTTTACAAATTAATTAAAGTCATCTAAATATTCATGGGCCAATGAGGGCACAATTACACCAACTAAAAAATATTCAATATAAAATCAATATTTAAAAAATATAGCTAACTAAACATCATACAGTCAAACTAAAGTTGTTTGAAGTGATCAAAGCATGCCAAGGGAAATGTGCTGCCTGAGAGTCCACTTCACACTGGCCTCTGAGGGTAAGGGGCTAGCTCTAGATGTAATCTGGAGTATCTCTGAAGCCTTGTAATTCATATATCTTAGACTCCTTTAAACTTGTAATTCACTTCAATGTTATAGAAATCTAAAATGTAGCTTGCATCTGCTCTCTGACATTCTCTGTGTACAGCAGCCCTCTGTTTAATCATCAAATGGAAGAAAACCATATGAAACGTAGAGGAAGTGGCCAAAGGATCAGATATAGAACTCTTTAAATATGACTAATTACAGTACAAGCAGTGTTCAGATCTCAGAAACAGTGAGGTTTTGACTCCGATAAAAAATTTATTTCATAAAAAATCTTAATATTAAAATGTTTCTTTCTTGGTGTTAAGATTAAGAAAGATTTTTTTCTTTATATTTTCTCTATTTTCTCAGTTGTTACAAGGAGCATGCATTGTGCTGATGATCAGGTTTTTAAAAATTACAGGTATTCCCATATTGGAAAAAATAACCCTAACCTCTAATGTGACCTATAAATTATCCCTATATCCTTCAAGGACAGAGATGAGGGAGAATTAACACAAACTGCACTCCCTCACACAACTAAAAGGCCATATGCCTCAATATGTTAGTGGTGAGGCAAATTCTTTATAAACTGATAAGGGCACTAATATTATTTCTTCTATTTTGGTAGGTAAAAATTAAGCTGAAAAAGTCTAGAATCCCCAACCTATAGCCTTTATAATGAGCAAATCACTGAAGCATTAAGAGAAAAGGCAAAACAAAAACAAAACAAAAAAATCTTCAAATAAAAACATACCTATGACAATATTTTGCCCATTTACTTAGAACAGAATATCTAATTGCAAAGTAGTAGTACTAATATACATGGAGTTGACTAAAAAATAGCATTTTATTAACCCTGAAGCAATTTCACTGTATAGAACTTTAAGAATGAATTATATGTGTCTAAATTCCATATTAACTTCATTTTCTAGATTTTCTTTCCTACCTGATTAGTGAAAAATTTTTTTCCGGTCAAAATTTACTTAAAACCATTAGGAAATACAAATAGAATAAAGCCTAAAATATTTCTGTATTACAAAAAAGATCTTGGCATGAGAGAGAGGAAGCATTTGATCACTCTATATATGTATAATTGGAAATAGATTATACATACAACATTCTTCCTAAGTATGAAGTGCTTTCACTAACAAGTCAAAACACCTAAATGTCTACTACTAGAGCTTTCTTCCTGTCTGGAAAATGCTTGTGTTTATAAAACACAAGCTCTGCTGATATTGAGATAGTCCCAAAAAGTCAGTCACACATTACTAATAAAGTGTCTAATAATTAATTTTCACCTTGGAAAGCACAGAGCAGAGATCTGTGGGGGCTGCTATGAAGCAAAGAAGTTTTAAGAGGGAAGACACAGAGAGGGAAGAACAAATCCACAGCAGGAAGCTCTCCTGAGTTAGACAGACAAAGAGGAGCTGCTGAGCCTTGGGTAGCAAATGTGTCACATTAAGGCAATAGGAGTTTGGGAGGAAAGCTCCAAAAAGGAACGGATGTGAGATGCACAAGATAAACCTTGTCTATTTTTGTCTCCTGTGCTCTGGACTCACATACCTATGTCCCTAGTGGGCATCTCCACATGGAGGGGAAAGGCATTGTAATTAAATAACTAAAATCGAACATTTTGTGTTGCTGTCCCAGCACATCCCTCTACAAGGATTCCACACCTCAGTAAAAGACATGGCTTTTCACTCAGGTGCTGCACCCAAATCCATACAACTCATTCTTTATTCTCATGCCTTTCCTTTACTATCCCCCATTGTGTCTAAACCATCAGCAAGTCCTACTGGTTTTAGTGTTTTGTTTGTGTTTATTTTTTTGAGGCAGGGTCTCACTCTGTCACCCAGGCAGGAGCACAAAGGCATGGTCATGGTTCATTGCAGCCTCAACCTTCCAGGCTCAAGAGATCCTCCCACCTCAGCCTCCTAAGTAGCTGGGACTACAGGCACGTGCAGTCATGCCCAGCTAATCTTTTTTATTTTGTAGAGATGGAATTTCACCATGTTTCCTAGGCTGGTCTCAAACTCCTGGCCTCAAGAGATCTGCCTGTATTGGCCTCCCCAAGTTCTGGGATTACAGGCGTGAGCCACCTCCCCAAGGCCTTACTGTTTTTATTACCAAAACAGATGCTGACTTTGGCCACTTCTCTCCATCTCCACCATCACCATACTAAGCCAAGCGGCCACCATCTCTCCCCAGGACTCCTGTTATAGTGTCTAGATTGTCATCCTTCTTTCTCTTTCCTTACAGTCTGGCCTGCACATAGCAACTAGAATGGCCTTTTAAAATCAGACCAGGTCCCTCCCTTACTTATAACCTTCTAAAAGTGTTGCATGGTTCCTTGAATAAGATGCATGTCTCTGACCATGACTCATAAGGCATGATGTGATCTGACTCCTGCCTTCCTCTGACACATCATCTCCTATTCCAGTCTCTGTGTGGCACCCAGGCTCCAGGCACAATGACTTGAGTTTTGTTCCTTGAACACACTAGGCTCATTGAGACTTTGGGCCTTTGTACTTCCTGTTTCCTCTACTGGGACAATCTTTCCCAGAAGTCTTCTGGGAAAGGCTTTGAATGCAGCCCAAACACAAATGCGTAAAGTTTCTTAAAACATTATCAGATTATTTTGTGATTTTTTTTTTTTTAGCTCATCAGCTATCCTTAGTGTTAATACATTTTATGTGTGGTCCAAGAGAATCCTTCTTCCAATGTGGCTCAGGGAAGCAAAAAGATTGAACATCCCTGATTTAGATGGCTTTTCTTCACTGTACAGGTCTCAGCTCAAATATCACTTCCTTTGAACAGTCTAAGGTTGTCCTCACCCTAGTCACTACCTAATACATTACTTTGTTCTATTTTCTTTATGGGCTTATAACTATCTGACTTTTAAAATATTGGTTTATGTATTTATTGCCTGTTTTGTGGAATGTGATTTCCACAAAAATATGGTCCTACAAGACTGTGGCTGTAAATCAAGCACCTAGACTAGTACCTTGCATGTAGGATGCATTCACAAAACTTTGTTCCATTCATAAAAATCCACAACGATGCCTATAACCAGTCCTAGTAGGTGCTCAACACTTGTATTGAGCATAAAATCTATGTTAGCTTGCATAAGGCCTTAATATGGAGGCCTTATGAGACTGTGCTATATCACATTCATCAGGAAAACAGCAGAGGGAAAAGTCAAATCTTGTGTGATTCTAAAGCATGATAATCAAAAACTTTGAAAAAAAATTCCATTAACAACACATCAGTTTCTTAATTTCAAAAGTAAGTCTAAAATCTCTACAGACTGTAGCAAAATATAATAGCTGCTCCAAGATTTCACCAAAAGTGTTCTTCATAGAAGTCTTCAAGTCCTTGGAAATGTTTCAGTCATAAGAAACCACACATCATAGTTTCCTGCAGTTCTATACTCCTAAAGCTGGAAGTTTAATAGTAACTTAGATCAATCATCTCACTTCATAAATGAGAAATTAAAGCTGCAGACATTAAATAAGTACTCCACCATTACTCTGACAGAGGTCAGGTTGGAATTTGAACTCATGATTTTTAATTCCAAGGTTAGTTTCTTCCAATATATCGAGTTGCTTGTATCCTTTTGGTTAAGAATAAAATTCCCCTCATCATTACTAATCTGACTTAAAAGTAATATTTTGGCATTATGAGGTGGTCTCTATTTTTCTAAGTATTAAGGAGGGATAAGTAAAATATATTAATTTCAAGAAATGAATAAATAAAAGGTTTACAATTATAATGAATAAATAAAATAGTTTACAATCACACTATAATATTAACAACAATGATGAATCATATTTTACGCTCCAAGCAAAGTACTTATACTGACATCTGTACACATCCCAGGTGACCAGTAGCCCTGAAAGGTAAATTATTACAGTTCATTCCTCTAATGATATTCTCAGTGTACATCAGGAAGTAGCACAAAACACACAGTTATAACTTCAAAATAGAGATTACTGCTTATTGGGTTTTGGAAAAGATATCTGTGCTAAAGAAAGATGAAAACAAATCAGGAATATTTTCTCTCCATTTCTTAGATTATTTTCTAGAAAAATTAGAAGTTTTTACCAAGCATTTCTCTTTTTTTAAAATTTTTATTTTAAGTTCTAGGGTACATGTGCAGGATGCACAGGTTTCTTACATAGGTAAACGTGTTCCATGGTTCACCAAGCCTTTCTTTAAAGATGAGTGTAATTTTCAGGAAGTAGTGAAAATTATGAGAATAGTATGTGTACTAGTAACTAGGGAATGTGAAGAAAGGTACAAAGTGTTCTAATAAGTAGTACCTCTGTATTTATTTTCCTAATGAAAAGTAATGCATTGGGATTTTAATACTTTGGGAAGAACAACAGTAGAATGGTAATCTAACTAAAAGATAAGTAATTTCTTAAAATTTGAAAATAATGATCATGTGACTATCTCAAATGATGATGGAAAGAAATAGAAACTTTTGGATCAATCCTACATTATGGTTTTCCTGGCATACAGTAAACTTTCATTCTAGTCATTCCCTGAATTGTGAAGTCAGGGCCTGGCATTGCTATGCACAAAGTTAACTTAATGAAGGTGAAGTATCTGGTCTCCCAGGGACAGAGGGTATCAACTGAACAAATAATGAGCATTCCTGGCTGTCCAATTAATGAGAAACCAATAAAAACTGCCTTAAGAGGATAAGCTTTGCTTTTCATACTCCCTTCCAGATGGTTAGCATTATAAACATGACAAAGCTGAGGAAAAGCAGAAAATTTAAAAATTGATTTACTATTTTAAAGAACATGCTCATATTTATTGACAGTTGTTTAATGGGGAGATAGAAGCGAACAGTAGGTTGCATTTATTCTCTATAATTAGGCCCTGGTGGTTTGTTGTCAAGAAAAATAAAAACAATGATGAAGCTTATAAATTTGTTTACTCCTTAGTATATTAAGTATTTAGCAATTTCATTGTATAGCAAGTTCAATTTGATGTTTTTGTTCAGTATTCCTAAAAGAACCACAGTTTGTAATGTGGTTACAACCCTGTGTAGTAATAATAGCTCTGTTTCAAGGATAGAAAATGAAAAGGATAAAACCAAGCTACAGAACAAGAGAGGATGAGGAAGAAAAATTCATCATTACCAGTTTCTTGTTTGTTCTTTTGCTTAAATAAATAATAAGGAATGTGAGACAAGAACTAAAATATAAAAAAGAACAAAGTTGAACAAACTTTTACAATTTCAGTGCTCACAAACTGAAAAGCAAGATGACATTATTATTCTAGAGAAATTTCATTTTGTAAATGATGTTCTAAAAATTGAGTGTAAGATATGTTCACACAGCAAAGTGTTTAAAAAGTTTAGTTACTGGTTACAATGGTTTCCGGAGGTAATTCTTCAAACAGCTCAAAACATAAGCCTTGCAGCAAGGTGCTATTTTGATAGCGCTGGAGTGAATTTTCCAGATCATATTTAACAAGGCCAAGCTTTATTTATTTATTTTTGCTTATAAAATTAAATGGCTAAATGGAAAAAATCTATTTTTAAATATCAAGAACTGGCTTCCAAATTAATTCTGCCATTCTGAATAAGTGTGAGGCAGGGTTTAGGAAGAACTTCCGTATTTACAAGTATCAGTGAGGCCTCTGACTAGCTGAATATCTTCCAGGAAGAGAAATATGATACAAGTTACATTTCCTGAGAGTGAAGTGAGAGATGCTTGGAGTTTATAGTAAGTCATTTCTTTCCCAGCTGACACCCACCATCACCTGTCAGTTACAAGCAATTTGGCTAGCAAGGCCTAGAGGGTTTGTCTGAAATGCCTTCCACCCAGGCTGGGTGATGATGTTGGAGTTCCACAGCCACAGAGACTCTGAAATCTTAGCCCTTTTGTGTTTGCTGAGGGGATTCAGACAGATAGGTTGTTAATGGGAAAACAAAGATTGGATGACTCTCTAATAATCTCATGCCTGTTCTGATTAGCACTTGTTCAATGTGGCATTGTAAATGACTTCCCATTGAAAACAAGTCCCCCACTGGATGCCATCCTGACAACAAAAACCAAGGATAAATTAGGCAATCTGCTCTTTAGAAATGAGGATTCTTTGAAGGTTAGTTTTACCGGGTGTCCCTCAGCCAGGAAAGATTTGTTTAAAACCTTGGATTAAACCCAACCCTGCCCCCAAAAGATCCTCTAAATTCTGAAGTACCCTTGGGTCCATGAGGTCAACTGCTGCTTTAGGATCAGTCTGGGAGGTCCTAGACCCAACTGAAAGCTGTGATCTTCCCAATGGCATATGCACTCAGCTGTTTTTTTCTAACAGGTAATGCTATTGCTACCACACCTCCACTTTTTTTTATATGAATAAAGTTTAAACTCCTCAGACCAGCAAGTAAGACCTCTCAGAACAATCCACATTTTCAAGTCTTCTCCACCTCTAGATACTCTTCTCACCTGTGTTCATTAACCACATGGGATTTCTCACTATCCCTCAAATTGCTTTAACCTTTAAAACTACCATGATGCTCCCTCTAACTACCAAAACACACATCAGCCCCTTGGCTCACCTGGTGAATTTATACTTCAAGGGCTCAACTTTTTACTTCCTCTATGAAGCTTCTCCTGGCTTCATCTGTTCTCTCAGAGTTTATCATACATAGATCTAAAAATTGCTATTATATTCCATAACAGCTCATTTTTGGCCTGTCTTTCCAAACAGACCAATGGTAGGGACTGTGTCTATTTATCCTTAAATTCTCAGGGTTTAGGATATAGTGAATATTTATTATCATTTGGGAATTGAATAAAATACTTTGTTAGAATTTCTTCTTTCACTGGCATCTAGGCTGAACATAGAAATAATGATAATATACCATAAATAATGATAATATACCATAAAATATTTTTTTCTGTATAGCCCTCTTAACCAAAAGAAACTTTAAATTCTTATCATGGGTAAATCAGAAGAGAGAGGCAAAAATGAGAATAACAGAGAGAATTGCCTAGTATCCGTATCTTTTATTTTTTAATTTTTTGAGATAGGGTCTCACTCTGTCACATAGGCTGGAGTCTAATGGCGTGATCAGAGCTCACTGCAGCCTCAGCCTCCTGGGGCTCAAGTGATTCTCCCACCTCAGCCTCCTGAGTAGCTGCAACTACAGGCATACACCACAACACTTGGCTAATTTTGTTTGTATTTTGTGGAGACAGGGTTTTGCTATGTTGCTTAAGATGGTCTTCAACTCCTGGGCTCAAGCAATCTGCCCGCCTCGGCCTCCCAAAGTGCTGGGATTACTGGTGTGAGCCACTGTGCTTGGCCTTTACTAGCTTTTGAGCCTCACAAATGACAGTGAGGCAGGAGTTGATAGAACGATATTTATTAAATACTCTGTGAGGCTCTGTGCCCAAGAAACACTGCCTCAGGGTCCAGGGGACAGTTATACACGGGGTCTTTAGATCTCTGCCACCACCTTTCAAAGAATACTTGCACACCTCACTCAGTCATAAGCCACAGGTAACTCTGGCACCTGTGGGCCAAGAATGAGCAGCCATGAGCAGAGGCTGGTTGGGTCTTGGAGAAGCATTTTCATGGAGAGGACTCCCAGCAATGGCAATGGTGACGTGCATTGATGAGAAAATTAGAAAACAAGAAGAAAAGCGTATTTGTTTTTGAACATAACACATGTGCATCATCTTTGGGGCTCCCAGAAATAACAAGAGTAGGCTTTAAGCAGTTATGTATGTCAAAAGTGGAAGTTATAACAAGTTAGGCATTGATGTTAATCTAATATCATTTAAATCCACATATTAATAAGGCCTGAGAACATTTAGATTACATAAGTCAGAATTATGTAAGAACCATAGAAAAAGTGTTTTGGACCACCAAAAAAAGGAGGAAACTTGAAGGACATTAGTGAGGGCTGAGTGTAGAATGTAGCATGTGTACTAAGCTTTCTAGGATACGTAGGAATCCAATGGGCAGAAAAGGTGGGCATGGTATGACAGAGAGAGACAGAAATGGGTTCACAAAGGCAGTGCAACACCTAGGTCAACACTGCATTGGAGATAGGACAGCTGTCACCAGCAACTATGAAGGAGAATTTTCCATAGTGTTCAAGAAGTCCTAGTCAGATTTGAATGGGCTAAGGGATGTGTGAAGAAGTAAAAGTGGACAGTAACATTATTCCTTTAAGAAGTTTGTGAATAAAGGGGACTGCCCAGCGAAAATGTTTCTATAATAGGGAAGGATTAAGTATATATTTGTAAAGTAAGAGGCCAGGATACTGTGGAGAGGAACATTGAAGACCCAAGAGCAGGGGGATCATGGGTGGATCAAGGTCTTAGAGGAGGCTGGCTGGGAGAGGATTAAGAGCACAAGTGAAGGGGTTAACCTTTGAAAGAAGGAGAGCGGCCTCCAGGGAGGACAGCTGAAACTAAGAAATTATGAAGTAGAGAAAAGAAGTTGAGATTGTTCAAATAAGAAAAATAACTTGAACACAAAACATCTGGTCAACTCAATCTCATATTAAACCAACCAGATGTTAATTCTGCATGGTATTACCACATGTGTTCATATTAACATTTTTACTGAACTTATGATTGCTTCCAAATTACTTAGATATAGCCATGGTGAAAGGAATTAAGTTAATAATTTGAATTTTATGATTTTAGTCTAAAATTGTAAAAATTTCACCTAATCTGGAAAAAAATGTGTTTTAGGAACTATAAGTGCTGACCTAAATGAGATAATAAACAAGATGTAGCAAACTTACATGAATCTTATGCAAGAAAAACTTACATAAGCATAGTTTTTCTGCTACCATGTTTATTTTCTGATTAGCATTCGCAGGTAAGTTAAAAGAATTGAAATGACAATAAAGTAATGATTTATCAGTTGGCACAACTTGGTTGACATAGGTTTCAAAGTTTGTTATTGAAATGATAAGTATATCTTACAATCTGATTGTGTCTGAGAAGGAGGATTAGACTAATGCTATTTTATTATACATAGAGTCCAGTCAGCCTTCCAAATAATCTTTAGAATTGTTATAAAGTTATTCTGAAGCACTAGTAAAATAAAGCATCATGCACTACTAAAGTCAATTCTCTAATTCATAAATTTAAGGCCATGCTTCTTTGTAGGTTTACAATCATTATAAAAGCAACACATTTGCAACCACTTAAGGATAATAACGAATTAGTCCTCATAGCATTTTTATGAACTAAATTAAGATTAAAAATAGGACTAAAGTACATGCTCATGTGCCTTTCTTTTGTACACTCTGAAAACGTGCAGTGTACACTGCACAGATACATTCACACAACCCTACCAAGCAAAAACTCTGCTGTCCCTTATACGGTTGATTTACTGGATAAAAGAAGGATTGGAAAAAGGAAAAACTCTAATATATAATCCAACAATAGAGGTAGATTAATCAATGCCTAACAGACTGGCCCAAGTAATTACCAGAGTAGAACACTTTAGTTTCATTACTTTATGAGAACATTTGCTTTATTATGATTCCTAAATAGTACATTTAGCTGGTACCTCAGTACTATCAAAGTAAATGGCCTATAGACATATCAAGATAAGATAATTTACATGTAATTAGCCATAATAAAGTAGAAATTAATTCTGGATTTGGAGACAGAAGAACTGAGCTCTAGACACAACTGTTTCATTTATTATTTTTGAAATTTTAGGTTAATTACTTAATGTCATTGAACCTCATTTTTCACCTATAAAATGGTGATACAGTACTACATCACAGAAGTCATTGTGGTACCAATGATATAAGAAGGCAAAATTACTTTGTAAGTCATATAAACTTCATAAATGTAAGGTGGTATTATTAGGATAATTATCATTGTTGGAAACTGGGTAGTCACATGTGCCTTGTCCTTAAGTCTTCTTTGGTGAAAAGATCTAGTACAAAAGTTAGAAGTAAGGTGCCTTACTTCTAGATGTGCTGGTGACAAGAAATTCTTGGTTGCCTAAAATATGCAAATAACTGTACCAATAAATTTCAAATACCCCTCTAATTTAAACTTAAGATCATATCAATTCAACTAGCTCTAAACATCACTGTGTGTCACATACCATGAAGGACACAAACATGAATTGGGTGGATGTAATACCTACCCTGTAAGGCTTATATGTCTGAACAACTACCTGCCTGGCCAAAGAATGGGAGTTCTGATGTGAGCAGTGGAGTCTAAAGAAAAATAATTCCTTTCTGAATATATGATACAATATGAGAAGCCTATTACCTATTTTGAATGACCACAGATTTTCATTAGAACTTAAGCCATCTGGATGTGGTAGGGGAAATCGTATATCAGTTCTTTGAAATTTTTGCCAGGAGCTTATGTAATGTTGGTGAGCATCAGAGAAAATCAAACTGCCTGCCACCTTGCATATGGATAAATTGGGTTGTCAACATTTTTCTCATATAGAAATTATCTCATATAATAATATTTATTGGATTTTTCCATGTGTTAACCTCCCAGGGCCTTTCCTCACCTGAGATGTTTTTCCTCTCTCCAGTACTTAATTCATCTCTGACTCTCAGTAGCCTCTTCAAAGCCCAGTTTAAATTTCATAGTCTTCAAGATATTTTTTCTTATCATCTCAATTATAAGGGATTTTGTCCTCCTCTGAACATTTAAAACATTAACTGTATGCTTATAATTATGTTTGTTTTTATTTCTTCCCCCTACAAGGAGATATCACACACTTCCTAGAGGCAAGAACCATATTTTACACTTCTTTCTGCAAACTCTTGACTAGTATTCTGTCCTGTGTTTCAACAAGACAAGTGAAAAACTACACTTCTTTTCCTCAGAAATGAGAATCTAACTTATTTTCCTTAGAAACCTTATGTACATTTGAGGCTAGAAATTGGATGTGTGTAAATGAATTGCAGCTCCTCACTTCCATTCAATTTTTGGGTAATTTAATTGCTAAGAATATATGCTTTGAAGGCACTAATAGTGATATTATTGCTTCTTACTGTAAGAACTTTTTAGTTCCTTAAATATATAAATCTATTTATGGTTTTTCCATTTTTAACTCATGTGAAACACAAAAATATTTTAATTTTATATGATTTTATCTACTAATGTTCAAAAATAGACATTAAATTTAAAATGTTTCTGTACCTTTTAAATAAACTTATTTCTCTCTGGCTAACAAATGCTCAACTCTAATAAAAAACTTTAAGTCATATGAATGTCATAGAATTTATACATATGTGATTAATTACTGATACGTTCTACTTTTGCCAGTGCTGAATTATGTGAAATCTGAAAGAGGAAAATCACAATTCACTTAAATTTGATGATAATATTAAATGTTTGCAAAATTGGTAAATGAAAATAGTGATCTGATATTTCACATTTAATACATCTTAATAGCTATTTCTATACTAAGAAATTTATTATTGTTTCCTATTAAAAATTCTGAATTTTCTAGAAAAAATAAAATAAGGTCTTTTGACTATTGAGAAGTAAATATTTGTATATGTTCTTTCCATTTAAAGAACATATGACTTAATGACTAACCTCAGATTCCTAGTATGCCAAACTGCAATGAAGGAAATACAGTGATGACATATACAATCATGTGTAACAGTCATACAGTCTCATAAAAACAGCTGTACAACTTTGTAACTAAGTCATCTATCCTTATATAGGAAAATTCCTATCTATACAATGAAAGAATGCCCCAAATGAAAACCTAACGGATGCATAAATAGGCATGCTCTAGAGCTTAATGAAATTGTAAAGTAATTCTTCTGAAACACTCAGCAAGTAGATGCTTCGGTATCAGAGTTCTGAATAAGTTTTCAGGCTCTGAATTTGTTTTGGGAACTTGGAGAGGACTCAAAGAAGAGCAATATAAATGAGCCATGGGTTACAAAATACTCCCTTAAGAGGAAAGGAATGAAAACATTGAAAATCAGCCTTGTGTGTGATGCTTAAGGAAGTTAAACCTTTATAAGGGGTGAAATTTGAGTCATGCAGTCTAAACTTGAACAATAGAAGGCAATACATCTCAGTTGCTTTCTATCAAGGCAAAGCAAGAGGGAAGTATAGCTTTTCCTTGGACTGTGTATCTTTCTAGCAGGTTCTAGGAAAGAAAGACTAGATTCACATTATTTTAGCAATGTGAGCTCAGAACCTAGTAAAGTGCCTGGCCCATAATGGTGCTCAACAAATGCTTGTTGAATAAAAGGATAAGTTCTAGGCTAGACTGCATTCATTTTAGTGACTTACTGAAAGCTACCTCTTATTCACCCTTTAGAAAAACAGAAACATTTTAGGAACTTCTTTGACATTTTTAGATAGAAACTACAGCTTCTATTTGTAACTGCACAAGTTTTAAGTTAAACAAAACACAAAATCTTAACAGGAGAATGCTTAGTGCTACAGAAGATATTGGGAAATATGCAGAATACATGGAGAAAACAATGATGGAATATAATTAGTAGTATATATCAAGCTCCCTAAAAATGAATTTGTAGTTTTATTTCTAAAAATCAATTGTATGAAAATAATCCTAAATACAGAGAAAAACAACTTTCTTGTATGTTGTAATGTTATTTATAGTGATAAAAATCTGAAGATAGTAAAGGTCCATATAGAAAAGGTAGTCCCATCGGATAAATCATTAAAGAGTAGAAAAGATAAGGTAAAAATCATGCTACAACACATTAACAGTTTTGTCCATATTTGGGATTATTTTCTGGGGAACTGTTAAAGTCCTGAGTTCAAATATTTCTGAAAAACATTACACATCTTCCAAACTTATAGTTTGGTTTTCAACTTCTGAAGATTATTATGTTTATAAATACATAAACATAAATTAGAATGACTCCTACCAGCTACCTCTTATTTTCACATAAAGCTATGAAACTAAATTGTCTTTATTTTCATAAAGCAGACATCAATCTAATGAGAGAGATACAGAGAGACAGAGAAAGAAGACTCCTCTTCACTAGAGATTTAGTTATTTGTAACAAATACTAAGGCGATCATGTATTTCATTTACATCACTGTGTCTACCTATATTATTCAAGCTCATACATAGTGTTAAATTTAATCTGTGTTGATTTTTTCACACATAGCCTCATTTTGCCCTGTTCTTAGGCATGACTTCAATTGCAAAAGCCACCAGCTTACAGAAATCATCCTAAATCAGAGAGACTATAGATATGAAACACATATGCTCACTCCTCCTTCCCTCTTATTTTTAATGGGTCATAGCACTTTAATCTGCTGAACCCACTATAGCCCCAGAATCCTTCTCAATGCAGCATTCCAGGCAGCCAGTAGCTATCAAGAGGCTAAGAGATAAGGCTCTTTACCATACTTGAATTAAACAATGAATCAGAAAATTCACTTCCTTGGTACATTTGAAATCAATTTCTTCATTGGCCAGTGAAGCTGAGTGTGTTGCTCCTTTAGAACCCACAGCATTTAGAAATTAACATTCATCTAAAATATTCAATACTAAGACATTTTATTTGAATTAAGTTTCTATCGAAGCAACTAATGGAAGCTAGATAATTGCATGTGTGTTTGTGTGTGTTTTCATCTTTTTTTACTCAATGCTTTATCAATTACCCCGATAACTGCCAAAACACAATTTAAAAATTATCAAAGTATAATCTTCTTGGACATAGATTTATCAATATGTATAAAAATAATGAATTATTTCTTTTAAATAACCAGAGATACTTGCAGATAGAAACTAAGAAAATTTCCTCTAAAAAAATAACTCTAGAGAACTAGGTAGCAGGCCACCCAGAATCTTCTAAAGTCCCCAAATACTTACCATTTGCTATCCCATAAATAAAGAAGAAATGGACATAAATTTAAATCCAACAAAACACACAAAGCCCCTCAGAAGTCCCTTGAGACTGCGCCACCTCTAAGTGTACAATGATGTTGTAAGGAACCTGGATGTGTTTTTAGTCAAGGGTAGGTTGAGGTAAACACGCACAGTGACTCAGTGAGTTTAGAGTACAGGCATATAACTCCATTTGTTATCACAGCCATGTAGCCATAACGTGGGAAGGCTGTCTCTTGGCCTTAGGCCACTATTGCCTGTAAAAGGTATAATTGCTCTGCTGACACTGTATAAGTGCACTCATGCCCAGAGAAAGACAGCCAAAGCTGTCTTCGCAGATGGACAGTGGGGAGTCAGGACATGGCTCAGTTCACTCCTGCCCAGAGAGAGAAAGAATTAAGTTGCTGACCCTGAAGGGAGAGCCGGCCATCCAGCTGTGTGTGGGAGATGCTGGACAAAGCAAACAAGACAGGGCGAACAGTGTGAGAGAGCTAGTGTGTGTAAGCTGCTGATGAGAGAGCTGCTGAATAAAACTAACTTTCACCAGCCTACAGCCCTCCAAGTGTTCTTTTAGCTATCTGTTCACCCACTCACTCCCTTCGGACCTCAGCATGAGCTAGAACGTGACCCCAAGCATAACATTTGGTGTAGTCATGGACCTGACAATTGGCGTTGTTGGCAGGATAAGGTGAGTGGGTATTTGGCCCCTGAGGGCTCCCAGGTTGGCTATGTGGCTGCAGCATGGGCTGTGGCACCCAGTGGCAGCGGTGCTGCTTGGATGGGCCCCAGTGGAAATGTGGGAGGCACTGGATGGGTCTCCTGTGAGTGTGGAGAAAGCACTGAGGCAGCTGGAAGCACACAACACTGAGAAGGAACGCACCTTCACTGGCAGAGTTGGATGGGCATTTCTGACTCTACTGCGTGAAGTACATGCTCAGTACCACAGGTAAGGGACCTCCCAGTGCAATCCACATGCCTGGGGGCCCAAGTGCACAGCTTGAAGCAGAACCTGGGGGTGAGGGATGTCCAGGTACAAGCAGGGTACTTGGAGGCCCAGATAAACAGCCTGGAACAGGAGTTAGCAACAGCTGTTAGTGCAACCTTGAGCCCATCCTCCAGGCTGGACACTCCCAATTGGTCTGATCCTGAGGAGGAGGAGGCTCCTCCACTGCGGGCTCATGCTATGATCCATCAGAAGGTGGAAGATGAGCAACTGATGGGACTTCAGAGGAGTACCCAGGCCCCCCCCGCCAACCACACAGTGGTGGAACACACCTCTTATAGTGCTCATACACCCACTGAGTTGTGAGAGTTAGGTAAACAGTGTTGGTAGCACCCAGAACCCCTCCCTACCTGGCTACTCCATCTTTGGGATGAGGGAGCTGACAGCACTTCTTGCTCTACCTCTGAGATGGAAAAGCTGGCTTGTATCATAACTCACCCCTCCCTTCATCAGCGGCTGTAGCTGTGCCAGTGGTTAGCACAGGGCATGGTGAACACACATTAATCGAGTGGCTAATGGCAGCCATATGGACTGTTTGGGATGATGCCGGAGAGATATCATAAACTGTGAGTACAGGACAGTCATATATCCATTTGGTGCAAATACTCTGGGAGATGGGTATAGAGCAGGCCATTTGATCTGAATACCTGGGGGCCAGATGATAAACACTTTCCCTCCCACATGAGGAATCTTGTCCTGGGCTCAGTGCCCCTGAGTGCTTTTGGCTCTCTAGCTGCTGTTCTCACCCCATATGTGGGTGCTGCCTACATGAAGTGACTACCGCTATGGCAGCCCTTGGGGAGGCAGAAGGCCATCAGTTTGCCTTCATGGGAGAGTGACAATTAACTTTCACAGTGTTGTTGCAGGGCTATATGCATAGCCTCACCATGTGTCATGATCTTAATGATGTTATGTTAACCTCTGATTCTCTTGCAGATTTAGAAGCAGCAACGTTCCTCTTGCCTGGGATTGGGATGATGAGGCTAAGACAGTCTTTCTGGTAGCCACATAGGCTAGTTAGCAGGCACAAACTCTACAGGTAGTTGACCAGAGGTGCCCTTGTAGCTAGATGTGCATGTGACCACAGATAGTTTCAGTTAGGGCCTATGGCAGTACATGGAGCACCTGAGAATGCCAGTAGGCTTTTGGTTTCAACTATAGAAGGGAGCTGAGCTCCAGTCTTTATTAATAGAGAAGCAGTTAGTAATAGTGGGATAGGTGCGTTCCTGAATAACAATCCCCAGACTGGGAAGCAGTTGGTAACTGCCTATGCTGCCCTTCAGGCTCAGAAGAGCATGGCAGAACAGACTACAGTCATCGTGCAGATGACTTACCCAACAGTGGGGTGGGTACACTCACAGGTAAGCACCCCCTGGATAAGGACGGTGCAGACATCCACTTCAGCGAAGTGGGGCACTTACTTGCAGCAGTGAGGTACACTGAGTACAAGTCCCTTAGCAGCAGAGTTACAAGAGGTCTTGAAGCCTATAGTCCTAATGCAAGGTAAGGCTATGGAGCCTGAGGTACCCCTGCCATTCCTGATAGGGCATGGTATACAGATAGGTCTAGCCAGAATACTGCTGCTGCCTTCATTGCTGCCAGAGTCCAGCCTAATACTGACACCATATGGTTTAGAACCAAGTGTAGATAAAGTAGTTAATAAGTTGAACTCAAGGCAGTGTAGATAGTGATTATTAAGGAGGTGATACCTATGGTAATCTGTACCAATACTGGGCAGTTTATGAAGGCTTAACCTGTGGTTAATTACCTGAAAGTTACAGAATTAGCTAGTCAGTCACTGACCCATGTAGAGCCAGGTCATGTGGCAAGATCTATTAGAGGAAGGATGACCTTCTCCAACTAGGTACAGGGATGAACAGTAATCTGTTAGTGCCTGCCCCAATGCCCCTAAACGTAGGAAAACAACAAAAAAACCCTGGTGTTGACCATGGACCCTCCAAGCCCCTCACTGTAGATGGTTGGCTATTGTGGTCCCTGTGGGGAGAGTCTAAGGTATAATTTACAAGTTATTCCTTGGATATTTAAAGTGTGGCCTCCACAATTAACCATTGGTAGGAGAATGGCCGGGGAAGAGACCATCCTCCAGGGAAGATATATGTTGTCTGTGTGGCCTATCATAAGCTTCTCTATAACTTTAGCATGGGTACAGGACCAAAAATAACCATGGGCAGCTGATTAGGTGTGGTACCATCACCCAGGGCAGAAGCCCTTGGTTACTCCATTGTTATCCAGAGATAAAAGGTGACTTGCATTTTGCCTGAGGCTCATGATTTACCCTTGTTAGTAACTGTGTCCTGGACCTGACAGATGTTTATCTAGAAAGCCCCAGCAAAAGCAATCTTTGAGAATTTTACATTAAGCAAGCTTCAAGGCATTGAGTATGCCTAACAGGTATCAGACCAACATACTTATTAGCCTCTCCTCTCATGAATCTCACCTGGGATATGCCAGAAAAATAAAAGCAAGCTCAGGCACAGAAAGCATCCGCATTTGCCATATAACATAGTATCTGCCTTTTCCCATGCTGACTCTGCAAAGCAGCTTATTTACAAATATATAAATAGCTGCAACCTTACTCCAGTCTCATTGAAAAATCAAAATGGCATCATGCAAGAGAAGCATCATAGCATACTTGGCTCAACAAGTGAAATGTAAGTGGAAATGAGCCAAGCTACTTGACAGTCACTGGTCAGCTAAACCAGACACCCCCTGGTTTCCTTTAGTGAAGGTAGCAGGGTTCTACTCCAAAGAACCAGCAAATTCATTTACATTTATTAACCATGGATTGGGCAGTGAGTTAGAACCCCAAATTCAGAAAGCAAATTCCAAGTCATGCCTAATACTTATTGCGTGAATTCATAGAAAAATAGCATTGTCTAAATGTGGCAGCAAGTTTTCCAATGTAGCTACTTAAAATTAGCTAAGTCTTCTCACATGTAGTCCAGTGAATTTTAAAAGGTTTCACTCCAGTCTTTTTGCCATCTGGCCAGAATTACAGGGGTTTAAATCCAAAAGAAGACAGTGGGAGAGAATATACATGTAAGAAATATTGTGCTCTCATTTTTTCTTTATGACATATGCATACTTAAGCACGGAATTGCTGTGCCCTGAGAGTTTAATGCCTGCTTATGAGACGACATAAACAGCGGCCGCTGTAGCACAGGTCCATACAGTTACATCTGCTGAAGTGTCCCACCTAATAATCACCCATTATATACCCTGATTTGAAATTCCTTCCTTCCTTAATATTCTTGTTTCTTGTCAAGTATTAAGCAGTTTACTTTTAAGGAACCATTTCAGTCATTAAACGAAAATTACCAAAAGTAGCACAAAATAGGTTTAAAAGAAACTTTTCTCAAGGAAAACGTGAGTTATGAACCTCATTCACACAGAACATCTGAGGAAGGGCAAAGAGATGATTAATGTTATTTGCCTTTAAGAATTCAAATTTTGAGATTCTCCCAGTCTTGCCTGTCTTAAATATTAGGCTACTGCCCAGGAAGTGAAAACATACATATATATTTTCACATAGAAACATTTGAGCTGCATATTAAGCCAAATAGAATTTTGATAGTATATTCATATATGGGAATATTTATGTTGCATATTAAGCCAAATAGAATTTTGATAGTATATTCACATATGGGAATATTTAGCTTGGACTCCAGGAATAATTATCCTGATCATACGTGCTACTTGGCTGTATGATGACTCCGCTTTCTGAATTACTATCAATTCATCCTTTAATTATTGCCAGCTATATGGGGAATCATTGTTGCCCTGTAAGGTTGCTGACCAATTGTCACTATTTGAATGGAAAGTGATTTTTTTCTTTAACTCTGAGTGTATCCACAGAAAACAGAAAGAAAAAATAACAAGGGAAAACTCTGGTAAATCTGTTTTAAAAGTAAATGAGTATCAAGACTACAAATAAAAGCACATAACAGCTTTTTATTTACCATGTACTCTATACATGAAGAATAGATTAAAGAAACACATAAGAGCTAAATTCTGTTATTTTAACTTAAGAAGCGTAGAAAATCTGAAAATACATACAATAAATATCAGTCTTTTGGCTCTGAATCTATATAATGCCTTATGTTTTAATGTTTACACTGAAAAAAACTAATACGTCTACTTTAAACAATATTTCTTCAGAAATGGATTTAATTATTATTCTTTAATGATCATGCCTTTTTCAGTATGTATAAATGGTATTTACACTGTAGAACAAAGATTAGATTGCAATGGTTTTTATAAACAACAAATACATTAACAAAACACTTATCACTGCATTCCAGTGAGGATGATGGTATTAAGAAACTTTATTTTTAAAACAAATTATTTGAAATCTCCTTAGAAAATAATTTATGAAGTATTATTAAGCATAAAGAAAATAATTTTTTTTTACTTACATAGTGTCTCTAATAAGAAGTGCACTTCCCAATTTGAAACAGGTTTTATCACTTTCACAAAATGCACGTCTCAAAGAAAAGCTCTCTCCTAGATCAAAACCTGTAAAAGGTAACAAATGACTCAATACAGCAGTTTTATTGAATTTAATAAACTAATAGAAATGTTGATTTCTAAACAGGATTTTGTGTTGCCCTTAACTATTGATTGATCTACTTCAAATAAAATCTTGCTGCTTGGGATCAGCAAAATTTCTTGATTTTATTTTTCTCCTTTTAGGGTAAAAGAGAATGAAATTCACTTTGCCGTATAGAACATGTAGCCATTTTTCTGAAAAAAAAAAATTCATGAATATATTTCAAAAAAGTTCAATTTTAATTTCCTTTACCCTAGGAATTATCTTAAGTAAAAATTAGTGTAACTCATTGCAGCAGCTCTGATGCCTAAGAAAGAAAATTAGATTAAAAATAGTACAGCCATTCAGTTTAAATCTAAGCAGACTTTTAAAAAATTATGCTTTAAAGAATGTATACTGATAAGAAGAAATGCTTAAAAATAGAATGGAAGAATTATGAGTGTGGAGAGAGAGAAGAAGAGGAAGAGGAAAAGAAGGAGAAAGAAAGATTACCAAAAGGAAAGATAAAAAGGATTACCAAAATGGTAATCTTGTCTTTATCTGCGTGGTGACATCTTCCTTCTCACAATTTTTTTTTCTTCTTCCAAAATGTCTACAATGGACACAACTTTTATAATTTTAAATAACTTTTTTTTTTCTCCAAGAGGTTGAGGTATTGTTGATCACAGATTAAACATATAGAACCCTGCTCTCAGAATTTTTTCTACATCATCAACCTTAAATTTTTATGGGCCAGGTGTGGTGGCTCATGCCGGCAGTCCCAGCACTGTGGAAGGCCAAGGCAGATGAATCACTTGAGGCCAGGAGTTAGAGACCAGCCTGGCCAACATGGTGAAACACCATCTCTACTAAAAATATAAAAATTAGCCATGCACTTGTAGTCCCAGCTACACAGGAGGCTGAGGCAGGAGAATTGCTTGAACCCAGAAGGTGGAGGTTGCGGCAGGCTGATACTGCATGACTGCACTCCAGCCTGAGCAACAGAGTGAGACTCTGTCTCAAAAAAATAAAAATAATTCTTAACATTTTTATGTTAATGCTATGAGCTTAAATTGCAGTGTCAAAGATTCATCTACGTGTATTCCATATCTAGCATCTGGTGATAATTTTACATAAAATATTACTTTTCAAAGGATTATGTTGCATACCTGAAACTTCAAGTTTGTTTATATTGTCATATGTCAGCTGATGTCTCTCTATTCTCAGGATAGGGCATGACTCTTCTATTAAGAAAAAACAAAACACAGAAGATTTGCATTATGTTTTCTATCAAATTCTTCAAATGAATTTGAAGTACACAGTACAGTCAGAAACTTAAGATAAAATGGAAATAAATTAAACCATTTATTAAATTTCCGTAAAATGAAGATAAAAACATTACCCACCTCAGGCTTTTTGTGAGGGTTACATGTGGTTATTTACGTAGAGTGCTAAGAACACTGCTTGGTTCACATGAATACTTGTTAGTTTTAGCCATTATTATTATAACTATTATTTGAACACTTTACGTATCCTTGACATTTGGAAATAAGCTAGTTTTAACATTATTAAACTTTCATATTCAAAGTACAATAGTAATACAAGTGGACTAGTACTATATTTTATCACAACTTTAATTCAAGTTTTGGTGTTGGGTGATATTAAACTTTTAAAACTAAAGGGAACATACATGGAAGTTACCAAAATAAAATTTAAAAAGCAAAGATCTCTACCATATAAAAGTGGCCTATTATTTTAAAAAATAGATAAAATAACTGAAAAAGTTTACTTTTGTGCTAAGGCATTTAGTGATATTCAAAGAAATAAAAGATAGTCTCAACTCAGTGAATGTACATGTTTAATATTACCCACTACACACTAATATAGTAACAAATATGCAAACATCAATTTTTCAACATTTTAGGATATGTTCAAATGGAATCAGGCTAGCTTCTGCAAATTTACTAGTTAATTCAGACAAAATTACAGCCAATTTTTGAATTATGCCAAGATAACTGTACAACTGGACAGTTAAGACTCTTAGTTTAAAAATTTAAACTAAATTGATTAAATATTTTGGCATCATGCAATCACAACTTTAATTCTCCATGTCTAAAATTGATGTTTGGGTTTAATAACTTAGAAGTTTTTTGGTTTGTTTGTTGGTTTTTTTTTTTTTTTTTTTGAGACGGAGTCTTACTCTGGCACCAGGCTGGAGTGCAGTGGTATGATATGGGCTCACAGTAACGTCCAACTCCCAGGTTCAAGCGATTCTCCTGCCTTAGCCTCCTGAGTAGCTGAGACTACAGGTGCACACCACCAGGCCCGGCTAATTTTTTTTTTTTGTATTTTTAGTAGAGACGAAATTTCACCATGTTGGTCAGGCTGGTCTTGGACTCCTGATCTTGTGATCCACCCATCTTGGCCTCCCAAAGTGCTGGGATTACAGGTGTGAGCTACCACGCCCAGCCAGAAGTTTTTGATATAGAGAGGAGGTAAACTACTTAAAACCAAATTGAAACTTCCGATTCACCGGTTCCCCCTTTATTTAACAAATATATCACAGACCTCAGGTGTGGCAACAGGGTATCATCTTAATATATTTAACCAGAAAATAAATTAGATTCTAAATAATCCTACCACTTAATCAAATTTAAAAGCAAGAAGCAACTATACTGCAAAAAACATTCTGAACACAATTTGTAAAGTAAGTGAAATTATAATACTGAATACTTTTAGATATTACTTAGCTAGTATGGAAATTACTATCTCAGAGATCTTAATACAAATGCAGCCTATAAATAATAGTAAAATTATTGGAGATTTTATAAACATTACCAATTATTGATTCAGATTCATAGTCATTTTTATTAAACCCAAACACCTCATTCAAGATCTGAACACTAAAATCTACCAAACATGGCTGAGAGAAATTAAAGGCCTAAAGAACTGAAGGGATAAACAAAATACTTAGAATGCATGACTTAAAAGTATTAGACTGCATAACTCAAATCTATTAAGATGTCAGTTCTCAGTTTTATCTCTAGATTCAGAGCAATGCCAATTAAAATCCCAACAGTATGGGACATGTGTGTATATGTGTGAAACTGACAAACTGATTCTCAAATTTATATGAAACTACAGAAGAAAAGCTAAAAAAGTAAATTAATTTAATTTACTATTAAAGAAGAGTAAGCTAGAGAGCTTAAAATTAAAGAAGAATAAGCTAGAGAGCTTAAACTACTAGATATAAAAAACATAATGTGGTGTTGGTACACATACAGAAAAACAAAAACATACCCCAAAACATATGGTTTCCTTATTTACCACAGAAAGGTTACTCAATTCAGTGGAAAATGGATGGTCGTTTTACCAAACAGTGCTGGCTCAATAGAATATCCATATAGAAAAACACTGAACCTTGAACCTTCATACCATGCATAAAAACTAAAGATAATCATAGAAATAAATGTGAAAGGTAAAACAATAAAGCATCTACAAGAAAACATTCTTCATGAACTTGGGATAGATTTCTTGAAAAGAACACAGAAACCATTAATAATAAAAGAAAGATTGCAAAGTTGAATTCCATTAAAATTTAAATCTTTACTCAAACAACACTAAAAGAGTAAAAAGCCAAGCCATAAATTAGAAGGTACCTCCAGTCCATATATGCAATAAAGTATTGTACTAACCTACCCTGTGTTGGCCTAACAGATGCCATCTTGCTGAGAGCCAGACAGACTCCATCTTAACCTCTGCCTCACCCCTCCCGCCATTTCTCCCTTAAGTGCATACCTGGGTCATGCTACTATGCTGGGTCATGTTGTACTTAGAACTATAGAGGCATGTAACCATTGTAACCATATCCTGCTTGGCAAGCTCACTTGCTATTGTGAATACCCTCCTTGATTGATTGTATGGCAAGTACTGAATACCCGCCTTGGTAACCAGCAATCATGAGAACCGCTTGTGCACCTCCTCCTTAGTAATTAACAATCATGGGAATCTCCTGCCTCCTAGTTACCAGCCTCCTTATCTAACTTGCTTGTTCTGCTTATGTAAATTCCACTTCAGCTAGACTCCCCCTCCTCTATCTTAAGCAAGGTATAAAAAGGAATCAAGCCCCTTCCTCGGAGCTGAGATAATTTTTAGCGTTAGCCACCATCTCTTTGTCACTGGCAACAAAGGACTCTCAATTGGAACTCAGAGTGTGGCGCTTTCCTTCCAACTCGCTCAGGTATAACAGTATCATTTCCAGAATATACAATGAACTCTCACAAATCCATAACAAAAAAGATTGAAAATCTTATTATAAAAATCTGTGAAAAGATTTAAACACTTAACAAAAGAGAATATCCAAATGATCAACCCACATATAAAAAGGTGCTCAACACCATTAGTTATCAGGGAAATATAAAGTGAAACCACAATGAGATGCCACTAAATGGCTAAAATTAAAGCACTGAGGATGCCAAGTGTTGCTGAGGATGTGGAGCAACAAAAACTGTGCTACGTTGCTTGTGGGAGTGGAAATTAGTACACTTTAGAAAACAGTTTGGCAGTATTTACTAAAGCTAAATATATATGAACTGTATGACTTGACAATTCAATGAAGGTAGAGAAAGGAGAGCAAAAAATGAGTGTAAATGGCCCTTTTAGAGAAGAATATTCATGGCAGCCAAGTGTTGAGGATGTGGAGCAACAAAAACTCCTCTACATTGATTGTGGGAGTGGAAATTAATACACTTCAGAAACTGTTTGGCAGTATTTAATAAAGCTAAATATATATGAACTGTATGACTTGAAAATTCACTGAACCAAGAGAAAGGAGTACAAAAAAATGAGTGTATATGGCCCTTTTAGACAAGAATATTCATGGCAGCATTACTCATAATAGTCTAAAATCAGAAACAACCCAAATGTTTATCAACAAGAAGAAGCAAGATAATTAAATTGTGGCATATACAATGAAAAACTGTATAGCAACAAAAAAGAATAAAGTATTAATACATGCAACAACTAGATAAGTCTCACAGATATAATATTAAATAGAAAAATATTATTCACCAAAAAAAATTATTATGAGACAGCCAGGTCAGAGGGTTCCCTGGAGAAACTCCAACAAGACCACCCACTGAAATGGAGCCTCGGGAAGTTCACAGCCTTTGCAGTGGAGAGGAACCAGGCCCTTCCTCTTCCTGTGGAAACTGGGATTTGAACAATCTGGCAGGAAGTGCTCTAGCAGGGACTCTGGCCTAGAGAGAGTCCCTGTTTCCCCCTTTCCTTCTTTTTCACCCAATAAAACTCTGTCTTACTCACCATTCAGATTTTCTGTGAGCCTGAATTTTCACGGCCATGGGACAGACAAAGAACACCATCTTTAGCTGCACTAAGGAAAAGTCCTGCAACATTTTTGGTGTGCAAAGTGGGGAACTCAAGAAGTGGTGACTGAAATGGGAACACAAAACATCTTGCTGTGGTTTCTAAGCCTTTTCTTCCTTTGACTTCTGAGCTTACAGGAAACCACGCCATCACCCCCTGTCGCTTCCTGGGGTCGGGGACCTTTACCTGGCCTTTTCCTTCCTTTTTCAGGACCTGGCAAGCAGCAGCACACAGCTGATCCCCATTCCCTGCTGCCACAGCCTTCCCCTTCCCTGGCTAATGGGTTTAACTCTACTGGACAGTAATTAAGCTTAATCTTTTCTTCCCGGTGGAGGAACAATTGCATAAGAATAAGAAGTTCTTCCCCAGGTATTTTAAAACTTTTTTCTTTCCCCTTCTCCACCCCATCAGTAGTTAAGCTTTAAAGATATTTTCCTTCTTTGCTAAGCCAGACACCCCCTCCCTAACAATCACTGTTTATTTTTTCTGTAAAGTTTAATTGTAAAAAAGGATTTGTGGGGCTAGTCTTGGGCTGTGGCCAATCTGGTGTGCTTTGCATGTCTGTATAGTTTATACTACAAGCCTCCATATTGTTTTTACATCCTGGTGGCATGGCCTGTAACTGCTTGGCAAAGCTTTGTTTAGCAATCTGGCGTTAGGGAATAAGTTTCTTTCTGGTTTGATATCTGTATGTTTTCCCAGACCTGTCTCTTAAAGGGCCCCATCCAGCAACTAGATTTTCTTCTGCGTGTCTGTGTGTGCACTACTGTGTGTAATGTCTGTTGAAAGAGCTCTGATGAATTTGTCGTAAAGTAAGACAAGCGCTTGGATCAAGTAATTTTTGAAGGGAATATAAAATCTGTGGTACCTTTCTGTTCACATGACTTTAATCTTTGAAAAATAAAAACAGCCTTAAAGACTATTGGCAAACTGCAGATCAGATGCAAGGCTTGCTAAGCGTTTTAAAGTTAGGAAGTGCTTTTTGGGTTTTGAGAACTATTTGACTTGCTGGCTTTACAACTGGGGACATAGGGAATAAACAGACCCTTAATTAAGAGACCAAACCTTGGCTGCAGTTAGTACACAATTAAAGCAACTTACCAAGTTTTATCTTAAAGTTAAAAATGCTAGGAGTTATAACACGTAATTGAAACCACTGTCAATGAGAAGAGTCAAATTCCATAAAATATTTTCAGAGATTTATTCTGAGCCAATTATGAGTGACCATGGCCTTTGACACAGCCCTCAGGAGGTCCTGAGAACATGTGCCCAAGGTAGAAGGGGTACAGCTTGTTTTTATATTTAAGAAATGCATTGGTTTGGTTGAGAAAGGCAGGAAAACTCAAAGTGGGGGTTGGGGGAGGCTTCCAGGCTATAGGTAAATTAAAATATTTCCAGGTTAACAATTGGTTGAGTTTATCTGAAGACCTGGAATCAATGGAAAGGAATGCTCAGGTTAAGTTAAAGGATTGTGGAGACCAAGTTTTATTGGGCAGAGGAATCTCTCAGATAGCAGACTTCAGAGCAAGAGCAGGTTGTAAAATGTTTCATATCAGACCTAAAAGGGTACCTGGCTCTTATTGATTATCCTGAATCTGGAAAGAAAGGAAGGAAAACAAAGGGGAAAAGGGATTCTCTCTAGAATGTGGATTTTTTTTTCCCACAAAAGACTGCAGGGCAATTTCAAGGTATGGCAAGGAAACATATTTTGGGGTAAAACATTTCGACTTTTTCCCTTATGCCAGAGTCAGATTGGAAAGTAAGTCATGATATACAAATTAAATAAAAACCATGTTATAAGAATTTATGATTTGTAGGGCATGCCTCCCCAGATTCCTTAGAAAGGAATTTGGGCAAGATAAAAAAATCAGAGCTTAGTCCTCAGTACCCACTCTTGGCCAAAAAGCATTCCACAGAATGCATATTCAGGCCAACAGCAGCAGGTCCCATGGTGCTCATTCCTAGAGTTGTCTGATACGGTCATTTGGCAAGGTCCCACAGTGCTAGGATGGTTCATTCCTAGAGTAGTCTGGTTTGATAGTAATAGTTTTAAATATCAGCAATTTGGATAATGGGGGGAGGACACAGTTGTCCTGATGTAATAGCCAATTGTTTAAGGGGTGACATGGAGTCAGGCCTAGGGTTCAGTCTAAACAACAACAAAAAAATCCCAGATCCTATCTGTTTTCTGACCTATCATTATCCACATCTTTAATTGTGCCTTTCCTTTTGATGTATCTGACATAACATTTACAGGAAAATGTCTAATGTTAATATAGTAACAAATATAATAAAGATAGTGAAGATTTGGGCGTCCAAGGTTATAGATAGAATCAGAGGGCAGTAAACAACCCAATCAGCCAGAAAAACCCCCAGGTATAATTCATATTCTTTGATTAGACTTACAATGTTGTTTACCCTCCTTATTAAGTGTTATTTGAACCCTATGATAAATCTGATTTGAAAACTGTAGGACCAACATTAAATATAATTTAATAAATTTAATCTGTCTTATGGCCAATTTATCTTTATAGGTGAAGCAACCT
Organism: Cacajao melanocephalus; assembly: GCA_963573385.1. NCBI lineage: Eukaryota > Metazoa > Chordata > Mammalia > Primates > Pitheciidae > Cacajao > Cacajao melanocephalus. The sequence goes on from CAUYLG010058579.1 coordinate 208,904, forward strand.
GAGGAGGCTACAAATTATATGTAAGAAACACCTAGTGTTTAGTGTTTAAATTGCTATAGAATTGCTAACAGCAGAAAAATCTATTTTTCCCACCACTTTTGTATTGCAACATATACTGGAATTTGGGAGCAAAAAGGTTTTGTTACAGGAGAAGTCATAATTCTACAGTGTCATTTTTTTCCCCCATAGGACTCCCTCCAGCTGACGGCCTTAGAAGTCAAAAGACATAGCCAATTAATTGTTCTAGGCCATATAGGTATGGATGCAGGCAGACGTTTATTATTATTACAAAATTATTATTTTCAGTAAAAAAATGCCAATAATAAAACCAAAAGGCAAAGTTACAAGACTGATTTATTTTTAACTTTTATGTGTTGAGCTACTGTAAGCTTGATTTCTGTTACAGACTTATAGCAATTAGCTATACAAAACATAAGCATTGTTCTGAAAAATAATTAAAAATATGTATATATGTATAGATATATTTATCATCACAACTTATAACTAGGAGAATTATACCTAGGAGGCTTTATTACAAGGTATTTTATCCTGTTAGTAAATATTTTCCTTTAATTTCATAGTAAGCAGAAAATTTTTGTGGTTGGGGTGTATGCAAAAGTGACACATAATAGTTTAGAAGGCAACTAAACTTGTTTTACCAGCTAGTTGGGCATTTTTTACCCCTTTCTTGATTTGGAGGGTTCAATCTTGTCATAATTTTATCCCTCAAAACCAGCCCTTACAATCTTATGTGCCCACCTCTTCCATGGTAGTCCCTGGGTCTAGAGGGAGGTAGCTTGTATAGTTTTGGCAGCAGAGCATTAGCAGTGAAACAGATCTGGGGTGGGATGCTAAATGAGGGCGATTCATACCTCTGGTTTTCAGAACACGATGATTTTGGTTTCCTTGGAAATAAAACAGGTGAGTTAAATAACATTTACAGTTTGACAGTTATAAAAGTAATTTATATGTTAGAACAGAAAAAGGAACCTGTTCCATTAGGGCACTGTTAAAATATAGTGAGTTCCAAGTTTCTCTTCAAAGAATCAGTATGCCAGTATGTTCAGTTTCTCTGTTCTTTGTTCTCCATTTTAAAGTTTAACTTCCTTGTTCTCTTCGTCTCCTTGCCTCTAGTGTCAGTAACCAACCTTCCCACCAGCTCTAATCAGTAGTTCACATCTGTTCTCCTGGTTACCCGAGAGTAAAACCACATATCCCCCTTGTGCATCCTCCTCCTAACCCACATATTTATAGTCCTGACTCATCCTAGTCATCTGCTCCGTCCTGAGTCACCCCTGGTTACCTGTTCTGACCTGAGTCACCTTCAGTCACCTGTTCCGTAACTCTCTTTCCTGCCAAAACTGCTCACCCCACCACTCTGGCTCATACTCCTGCTCTGTTTAAAATAGCCAATCAGAATTAGCTTAGACTGTGTGGTCCAACCCTAGCCAACAGGGGATGACACAACAGTAGGGGCTACCTGCATCAGGAATAAGAACCCCTTCTTCTCCCTTGTTCAGGTGCGTGCTCTCGCCATTGCTCCAGCCGTGGGACACACCTTTCTATACAAGTAAATTGCCTTGCTGAGGAAACATATTCAAGTGCTATTTCTTTTGTGGCACTAAAAGTTTCTTTCTAATGAATTTGAGGGTTCATCTGGAATTCCCATTCTCCTCTGGGGAGGGTCTAGATCTCTCCTGTGAGGAGGCAGACCCTGCTGCCTCATTGCAGCAGCCTCAGGAGTAAGGAATCAAGACCCGGCCGGTGTGATGAATAAACCCAGACTCTCAGCAATGCAGGAAAAAACAGACCAACAACTTGGGGAAAAAAGATCATCACATACCACGACGACCAGGTAACTCTGTGCACAAACCAACATAAGAAACGTCGCAATAGTGACAAAGTAATTCCTTGGTGGTCAGAACCAAGGTAAGAAAAGCCGTAGGGGTGGTGAAGTATTCCTTTGCTGGGACATAACAAGGCAAGAGAAGCCACGGGGGTGGTAAAGTATTCCTTGGTCAGGACATACGAAGGAAAGAAAAGCTGTGGGGGATGGTGAAGTATTCCTTGCTCAGGGTGTCTTGGAGGTTAAAAAGAGGTGAGAAAATCTCCATTAGGGGAGACTGAGCCTCACAGAAACCTCCTATAGTAGGGAAGGTGAAAAATTTCCAGTAGGGGAAATTGAGCCTCACCCCAAAAGGCAAGAAATTTCCAGTAAGGGAAATTAAGCTTCACCTCAAAACTATTAAGATGGGAAATACCCCAAGTAAGGTAAGAGATAAAAAGAATAAAACTAGCAACAGTTTTCTCCTGATAGTCCTCTAGGCCTAATGTTAAAATATTAGAAAGATAATAAAAAGACCTATAAAATTCCTACAAAGACTCAAAGAGCAAATGAGGAAATATGCAGGTCTAGAATTAGAAGACTCCCCGTCAAATGAGGGATGTTAAAGCTTCATTTTGTAACTCATACTTGGCCAGACATTAACAAGAAATTACAAAAGATAGAAAACTGGAAAGATATACCTATAGAAGAACTTCTAAGAGAAGCCCAAAAAGTATATGTTAAATGAGATCAAGAAAAAAGCAGAAAGCAAAAATTCTGCTGTCCACCATACAACAAAGTACCCAGGGAGCCAGAACCTATAAATAACCTAGACCCCTACTCTCTAGGCAATATAAAGCGTATGAAAGAGTAAAGCCAGGTGACTCAAAAGTAGAAAAAAAAAATCTTAGAGGAGACAAAAGTGAAATATAAAAACCGATCAGCTAGTATCAAATTTCTGTTAATTCTGGAAATAGGAAAAAATCTATTAGGAAGAGATTTACTGCTAAAATTAGGCTTAGGCCTCCAAATCAATCACAGAAACCAAGTAACCATTTAAAATCAAAGGGTATAATGTAGGGGAATTCAAAATGGAAAAAGCAATAGCGAATTCCCTGTAGAATGCATCTCCGAACTAGAATTAGGATCCTTAAACAACTTCCCAGGAGAAAACCATCTCAGAATAAATCAAGGACCGTCAACCAAAGGGAGATCTGGAGCTCAGACAGATTTACCAGTTCCACAGGAGGAGAAGCTCCAACTCAGTGAGGCTTCAATGGACCCCTGCTGGTACCTTAACTCCAGTTTTGGGCAACTCCTTCGGGGTCCTGAGTCTTCTCTTAGGCTCCACATGTTTGGGCACCAGATTATTGTTGACAATAAGAGTCAAAGTCCATAAAATATTTTAAGAGGTTTATTCTGAGCCAAATATGAGTGACCATGGTGACACAGACCCCAGAAGGTCCTGAGAACATGTGCCCAAGATTATCAGGGTACAGCTTGGTTTTATCTATTTTTAGAGAGGCATGAGATATCAAATACATTTAAGAAATACACAGGTTTGGTTTAGAAAGGCGGGACAACTCAAAGCAGGGGCTTCTAGGCTATAGGTAAATTTAAACATTTTCTGGTTGACAAATGGTTGAGTTTATCTGAAGCCCTGGGATCAATGGAAAGGAATGTTCAGGTTAATATAAAGGACTGTGGAGACCAAGTTTTATAGTGCAGAGGAATCTCTCAGATAGTAGACTTCAGAGCAAGGGCAGGTTGTAAAATGTTTCTTATCAGACCTAAAAGGGTCCCTGGCTGTTAGTTAACTATCTCTTGGATCTGGAAAGAAAAGAAAGAAAACAAAGGAGGAAGTGGAGTCTCTATAGAAGGTGGACTTTTCCCACAAGAGACTTTGCAGGGCAATTACCAGGTATGGCAAGGAAATATACTTTGGGGTAAAACATTTTGATTTTTTTCCCCTTGTTATGCCAGAGTCAGATTGGAAATAAGTCATGATATATAGTAAAGTAAAGTAAAACCCATCTGATAAGAAAAACCCATCTGATAATAATTTACGGTTTGTAGGGCATGAAACCCCAGAGCCCTTAGAAAGGAATTTGGGCAAGCTAAAAATCAAAGCTTAGTCCTCAGTTGCTGTATTAAGTTACTGTAAACAAGGGAGATAACCAAACTTTTTTGTCAGTTGTGTTTCTAACTGTAACTACCCTGGACATTTTGCTATTCACAGACAATTGTTGTCCTGTTTTAATCCTTTCCAAAAGACAGTTTATAATAAGCTATAGAACTGTAACAGGTGCTCTGAAATACAGGCTTCTGACAACTTTGGAAACTGTAACATTGGAATAAAGGAAAACAGTACAGAACTCACGAAGAGCTGAAACATTCATGCATATCAAGCAAAACAAGAGTTAACTAAATGGACTGAACTCAGAAAGATGAAGCAACCTTTTTGACTTTTGGTTGGAATATTGCTGATCCTTGTTTGGGTTTTCATAGTCAGGCAAACTTATTTCAAACTATTTACCTTTAATAATTGAGGAAGGCACACTCCTATCAACAAAATTTGGAGCATGTTTGTTTCTCTCTGCCTGGTTCCTCTAAAATTTGGAAACTCTCTGTGAGTATTCGTAACTTATAGCAATATAGCTGTTTGCATCAGTACAATAAGAATCCATTTTTCTTTGGGGGCAGGACACAATTGGAGAAAGTGGTTATTTTACCAAGTCTTTGACTGGAAGGGTATGCTTTCCTTTAAGGAGTCAATCTCAACTTCATGGATGATGAAAGACCAGTGGCCTCATACTCTTGTCTCCACAGTCCCTGTACAGGGTTCCTGATCTGTGGTCAGTTAAGAATGTCACTTTCTGGCTGAGCACAGTGACTGACGCCTGTTATCCCAGCACTTTGGGAGGCCAAGGTGGGTGGATCACCTGAGGTCAGGAGTTTGAGACCAGCCTGGGCATATGGCGAAAACCATCTCTACTAAAAATATAAAAGTTAGCTGGGTGTGGTGGCACATGCCTATAATCCCAGCTACTCGGGAGGCTGAGGCAGAAGAATCGCTTGAACCCAGGAGGCAGAGGTTGCCGTGAGCTGAGATCATGCCATTGCACTCCAGCCTGGGCAACAGGAGAGAAACTTTGTTTAAAAAAAAAAAAAGTCACTTTCTAACAGGTCTAGGATCTCCAAGTTTATTATGGGACCTTAAGAGGAGAGGATCACTCATCATACAGGTATTTCAGGATAAATCCATAGCTGGGCTTAGCTTTAAGAGGTCTTATCTAAGATTCCTTGGAGAACAGAGTTCCATCAAAGCCAATCCAAAAAAACTGATATAAAAATAATTATTCTTGCTGTACTTTTTTGGAAATAATCAGGCCAAGTAAAAAACTGAAGTCTATTTTGGAAACCATTCAGTCCTATGATGATTTGTTTTTTTAACAAAAATGAGAACTGGAGAGAGAGAAATCATGTTTCAAAAATTATATATTTGTCATTAAATTCTCAACTCACTAGCTGTTTTTAAGTTTTTGCTTACACTTTAGGCTAACCCTGGTTGTTCCTGTGAATCAACCAGCAATCTCCAGCTGCAGCTCAGAAAGAACAAAAGGGATGGGTAATGTAGAAATCTGAATCAATATTCTAGTTCTGAGCAATTATCCTGTAAATCCTGCCAGGCAATTGGTATAAATAGAATGGCCATCACTCAGAGGTTTCCTTTTAGAGAAAGACCAAGAAAGCGAACCAAAGTCAAACAGCATGCACCCAAATCTTAGCAAGCACGACTATAGCTACTAGTTATCTGGGTATGTCACAAAACACCCTTTCCCCTTCCTGTTGGAGGAGGACTCAGTTTCACAGTTTTAAATTAGCATTCTGCTTATGATAAGGAGTCCATGTAACCCCCCAAGACACATTTTTATCCCAGACTCAATTCTAAGCTTTGAGTCAAATCCCTAGGATAGAAAACTGGATCTGAGGGATCCAGAGGCAGACAATAATGGAAGTGAAAAGGTACAGCACAAATGAGCATGGCTGATGCCTGCCAATTAAGCCAACTCCAAGCTTCCTGTTTCATGGATAAAAACTACATTTAATGTCGATGGCATAAATGAGGTCTGGGGAACTCCAAGGCACTGACGATCAAGGGGATAGAGGCACAGGTGAGAGTAGATAATTCCTATTCTTTAGGCCCTCTCTGCTTCATGGATGAAAGCTGCTTTGGCATTCATGGCAGCACCTGCCAAGGTCGCTGGGACTCGGGAATGCATGGATGAAAGAGGGAAAGAGGACATTCTTCCCTCTCTCCCTCGTGTACCCCAGGTATCTGCTAGGAAGAGAAAGGAGTCAGAGATGCCTGCTCCCCTCTTTCTAGATGAGTAGCCATTCACAGCCTTTAGTCTGTGCCCTTTTCAAATGCATCCTGAATCCCTGAGACTCCTTTAAAAGGTGCCCTTTTTTTTTTTCCTTTCTTCTCCTGTGTCCTCTCTTCACTGATAGGTAATTGTGTCTCGGTACTACAGGGACACTCCCCTCAGAGGCATCCTCTAAACTGGAAAGAGTTAATTTCCCAAACTTTAAACTAGTTGGCTTAGGATTAAGCTCAGGAGAAAGAAACCTAGAAACCCAACATTCCAGCAAAAGGGTAAAAATTTTTTGCTAGTTGGGTGTTTGGCCTTCTTCTCCCTATGCAAACTGGTAAAAGGCCTTGGAATTTTTGAGCTGTCCTTACCCCTCCCCTTGTTTCATTTTGATATATGTTTTCTAATAACTGGGTTTGTCTGTTCTTGCCTTCAGGCCATTAAACTCCACATGGTCATGCAACTAGAGCCTCTGACAATAGCCCCTTCTGCTGGGAACCCTTAGATATGCCTCTGAGGGAAATCAGACTGCCATTTCCCCAAAACAGCACCTCCTGTAAGCAGGAAGCAGTTAAGATCAGTCTTCTTCCTTATCCTTAATCTAATGGCAATTACACGTACTTCTTTAGAGGTGGAATGAGGCAGCCATGTGGGAGGGGGTCCCTGAAGAAACCCCAAACAGCCTGCCTAATGAAGTGGAGCCTTGGGAACTTCACACCCTTTCCCACAGGGAGAAGCCTGGCCCTTCCTCCTTCTGTGTAGAACCTGGGATTTAAGTGGCCTGGTAGGAAGTGCTCTAGCAGGGATTCTGGCATACCAAGAGTTCCTGTTTCCCCTTTTCCTTCCTTTTCACCCAATAAAACCCTGTCTTATCCACTATTCAAGTTATCTGTGAGCCTGAATTTTCATGGCCATGGGACAAAGAACTCCATCTTTAGCTGAACTAAAGAAAAGTCCTGCAACATTAACACATACAGTATAATTCCATTTATACAAAGGTCTAGAGATTGTACAACTAATCTATGTCAGTGTAGTGGCTACCTTGGTAAAATGTTAACTAGGAGCAGGTACACAGAAGGCTTCTGGGGTCTTGAATATGTATATTTAGGTCTGGGTAGCAGTTACACAGGAGTATAAATGTATCTGTAGAAATTCACTGCACTATTCACTAAGATTTGTCAACTTTACTGTGTGTAATATCTCAACAAAAGGAGGAAAATAGCACCTCTGTGAGAAAATATTTTAAGCTAAAAATGATTCTTGCAAAACTCAAAAAAAAACTTACATTCTGATCATATTTTTATAATGACTATGAATGACTATATAACCATAATAAATAAGATTAAATTACTCACAACTATGTATGGAAGTCCCAGGAGGTGATTAGCAAAAAGAGTACCAAGATAGTAGACAGGGACTTTCCATTATGAGACTTTGGTAATGAGAAGGGAGGTATGTTGGCCTACTGCCAAGTTGGAAACAGTATATATCTTATTTAAATTCTTCTAAGGACTTAGCAAATATATGATGATTTCAAAGTAATAAACCTGTCACTTTGAAATGAATGGAATTCAACATTTCTAGCAATATTTATGAAAGTCTTTCTTTACTAAAAGTCCTTATAAAAATCAAATGCCATTTCATATCTTTAGCACACATGTTTTAAGGTGAAAAGCTGAAAAAAAAAACCTAAATCTTAATTATTTAGGTGTAAGATTTAAACCACAATAATCTGAATACATGAATATTATGGATTCATTACACAAAAATGGCAAGGCAGTGGAAATAGCTATCACAATGTGGGGATGTTCATTTCTTTAAGTATTAAAATACTTTGATATAAAGTAAAGCACACTTTTGAGCAAATGTACATGTACCTTGAAGAACTACAGAAAAGACTCAGATATCCAAATATCATGTCAGGTAGACAGAGGCAAATAACTGTGTCATTTCAAAAACTCTGGACTATTGCAAAAGTAACGACTAAAATTTCACCTCTTAAAAAAAAAAAACAAAAAAAAAACCACTACTTTTTCCATTCATCCATCCATGAACATTTAGGTTGTTTCCATGTCTTAGCTATTGTGAATAATGCTGCAGTGAACATGGAAGTGCAGATATATCTTTACAAGGTCAGGATTTCATCATTTTTGGACATAGACCCAAAAGAGGGGTTGCTGGATCATATGGCAGTTCTATTTTTAATTTCTTCAGAACCTCCATACTGTTTTCCATAATGGCTGTACCATTCTACATTACCACCTACTAGAGTGTTAGAGTTCTCTTTACTGTATATCCTTGCCACGTTTGTGTTATCTCTTGTCTTTTTGATAATAGTCACCCTTACAGTTATGAGGTAATGTTTCATAGTGGTTTAATTTTAATTTCTTTTATGATTAGTAATGTTGAGCACTTTTTCATATACCTGTTGGCCATTTTTATCTCTTTTTTGTAGAAATATATGTTTTGATCCTTTGTCCATTTATAAATCAGATTATTTGTTTTACCTATATTGAGTTGTAAAAATGCTTTATAAATTTTGCATACTAACTATCAGATTAGTAGTTTGCAATTATTTCCCGGCCTGTAGGTTGTCTTTTCATTTTGTTGATTGCTTCTTTTGTGGTGCAGAAGTGTTTTAGTTTGATTTAGTCCCATTTATTTACTTCCACTTTTGTAGCCTGAGATCTTAATGTGATATCCATAAAACCATTGCCAAGGTCAATGTTGGGGAACTATTCCCCTATGATCTCTTCTGGAAGTTTTATGGTTTTTGTTATTACATTTAGATATTTTATCCACTGGAATATTATTCAGCCTGAAAAAAAATAAAATCCTTCCATTTGCCACAGCATCAATAGACCTTAAGGATATTATGCTAAGTGAAATAAAGAGGAAACAGGGAAAAAAATTGTGTGATCTCACATGTGGGATATTTTTAAAAAGAGCTTAAATACGACTGGGCACAGTGGCTGACGCCTGTAATCCCAGCACTTCGGGAGGCCAAAGTGGGCAGATCATGAGGTCAGGAAATCAAGACCATCCTGGCCAACATGGTGAAACCCCGTCTCTACTAAAAATACAAAAATTAGCTGGGCATGGTGGCATTCGCCTGTAGTCCCAGCTACTCAGGAGGCTGAGGCAGGAGAATTGCTTGAACTCAGAAGGTGAAGGTTGCAGTGAGCTGAGATTGCTTCACTGCACTCTAGCCTGGTCAACAGAGCAAGACTCAGTCTCAAAAAAAAAAAAAAAAAAGCTTAATACACAGAGCTAGAGAATAAAACAGCATTTAGCACTGGTGGGAGGGAGTAGGAAATGGAGAAATGCACTTCAAAGGATACAAAATAGCAGGTATGTATGTAGGATGACTGTATCTAGCGATGGAAAGTACAACATAAGGACTAACAAAATACAATAAAATTATATTTGAGATTTTTGTTAAATAAGATTTAGCCACTTGTTACAAAAATAAGTATATGATATGATAGGTTTGTTATTCTGTTCACTACAGTAGTTAGTTATATCTATCTCATAGTATGCTGTAGACCTCAAATATACACAATAAAATTTATTTTTTAAATGTTTATAATTTTTTAAAAAGATGCACTGCTTAGAGAATCTTAACACATCTTTTTCAAAAGCAAATGCAAATGTTTTTAACAAATTCATAATAAGATGTTTGAAATTCTTGCAGCCAGCACAACAGTCTGAGCTCAACCTGAGACATTCAAGCTTGGTAGGGGGAAGGGTGTCCGCCATTGCTGAGGCTCCAGTAGGCAGTTTCAACCTCACAATGTAAACAAAGTTGCTGGGAAGTTTGAACGGGGCAGAGTCCACACCACGGCAGTTCAGCAAGGCCTCTGCAGGCAGACTGTGTCACTAAACTCCCTCCTCACTGGGCAGGGCATCTCTGAAAAAAGGCAGCAGCCCATCAGGGACTTATAGATAAAGCCCCCACATTCCTGAGACAGAGTACCCAGGAAAAGGGGCAGTTATGGGTACAACTTCAGCAGACTTAAACGTCCCTGCCTGGAAGCTCTGAAGAGAGCAGCAGATCTCTCAGCACAGCACTCGAGCTCTAATAAAGGACGGACTGCCTCCTCAAGTGGCACCCTGAGTATTGTGACTAAGAGATACTTCCCAGTGGGGGCCAACAGATACCTCATACAGGAAAGCTCTAGCTGGCATCTGGCAGATACCCTTCTGGGATGAAGCTACCAGAGGAAGGAAAAGGCAACAATCTTTGCTGTTCTGCAGCCCCTGCTGGTAATTCCCAGGCAAGCAGGGTCTGGAGTGGACCTCCAGCAAACTCCAGCACACCTGCAGCAGAGGGGCCTGACTGTTAGAAGTAAAACTAACAAACAGAAAGAAATAGTTTCAACATCAACAGAAAGGATGAACATTCAAGAGACCCCATCCAAAGGTCACTGACTTCAAAGACCAGAGGTAGATAAATCCACAAAGATGGGAAGAAATCAGCACAAAAAGGCTGAAAATTCCAAAAACCAGAACACCTCTTCTCCTCCAAGGATCACAACTGCTTGCCAGCAAGGGAACAAAACTGGATAAAGAACAAGTTTGACGAATTGACAGAAGTAGGCTTCAGAAAGTGGGAAATAACAAACTTCTCTGAGCTAAAGGAGCATGTTCTAATTCAAGATAAGGAAGCTAAGAACCTTGAAAAAAGGTAGACAAAATGCTAACTAGAATAAACAGTTTAGAGAAGAACATAAATGACCTGATGGAGCTGAAAAACACAGCACAAAAACTTCATAAAGCATACACATTAGCTGAATCAATCATGCAGAAGAAAGGATATCAGAGATTGAAGATCAACTCAATGAAATAAAGCAAGAAGACAAGATTAGAGATAAAAGAATGAAAAGAAATGAACAAAGCCTCCAAGAAAAATGGGATTATGTGAAAAGACCAAATCTACATTTGATCGTTGTACCTGAAAGTGATGAGAAGAATCAAACAAAGTTGGAAAACACTCTTCAGGATATTATCTAGGAGAACTTCCCCAACCTACCAAGGCAGGCCAACATTCAAATTCAGGAAATACAGAGAACATCACAAAGATACTCCTCAAGAAGAGCAACCCCAAGACACATAATCATTAGATTCACCAGTGCTGAAATGAAGGAAAAAATGCTAAAGGCAGCTAGAAAGAAAGGCTGAGTTACCCACAAAGGGAAGCCCATCAGACTCACAGTGGATCTCTTGGCAGAAACCCTACAAGCCAGAAGAGGGTGGGGGCCAATATTCAACATCCTTAAAGAAAAGAATTTTCAACACAGAATTTCATATCCAGCCAAACTAAGTGAAGGAGAAATAAAATCCTTTACAGACAAGCAAATGCTGAGAATACTACCATCAGAGAATACTATGAACACCTCTATACAAATAAACCAGAAAATCTAGAAGAAATGCATAAATTCCTGGACACTTACACCTTCTCAAGACTAAACCAGGAAGAAGTCCAGTCCCTGAATAGACCAATAACAAGGTCTGAAAATGAGGCAGCAATTAATCACCTATCAACCAAAACCAGACGAGTTCATAGCCGAATTCTACCAGAAGTACAAAGAGGAGTTTGTACCATTCCTTCTGAAACTATTCCAAAAAATAAAAAAAGAGGGAATGCTCCCCATCTCGTTTTATGAGACCAGCATGATCCTGATATCAAAACCTGGCAGAGACACAACTAAAAAAGAAAATTTCAGGCCAATATCCATGATGAACATCGATGTGAAAATCCTTAATAAAATACTGGCAAACTGATTCCAGTGGCACACCAAAAAGCTTATCCACCATGATCAAGTCAGTTTCATCCCTGGGATGCAAGGCTGGTTCAACATACACAGATCAGTCAATGTAATCCATCACATAAATGGAACCAAAGACAAGAACCACATGATTATCTCAATAGATGCAGAGAAGGCCTTTGAAAAATTCAACAGCCCTTTACACTAAAAACTCTCAATAAACTAGGTATTAATAGAACATATCTGAAAATAATAAGAGCTATTTATGACAAACTCACAGCTGATATCATACTGAATAGGCAAGAACTGGAAGCATTCCCTTTGAAAACCAGCACAAGGATACCCTTTCTCACCATTCCTGTTCAACATAGTACTGGAAGTTCTGGCCAGGGCAATCAGGCAAGAAAAAGAAATAAAAGGTATTCAATTAGGAAAAGAGGAAGTCAAATTGTCTGTATTTGCAGACAACATGATTGTATATTTAGAAGACCCCATCATCTCAGCCCAAATTCTCCTTAAGCTGATAAGTAACCTCAGCAAAGTCTCAGGATACAAAATCAATGAGCAAAAATCACACGCACTCCTATACACCAATAACAGACAAACAGAGCACCAAATCATGAGTGAACTCACATTCACAATTGCTACAAAGAGAGTAAGATACCTAAGAATACAACTAACAAAGAATATGAAGGACCTCTTTAAGGAGAACTACAAACCACTGCTCAAGGAAATAAGAGAGGACACAAACAAATGGAAAAACATTCCATGCTCATGTATAGGAAGAATCAATATCATGAAAATGGCTATACTGCCCAAAGTAATTTGTAAATTCAACCCTATCCCCATCAAGCTACCATTGACTTTCTTCGCAGAATTGGAAAAAGAAAACACCTTAAATTTCATATGAAACCAAAAAAGAGCCCACATAGCCAAGACAATCCTAAACAACAACAACAAACAACAACAACAACAAAAAACAACAAAGCTGGAGGCATCATGCTACCTGACTTCAAACTATACTACAAGGCTACAGTAATCGAAACAGCATGGTACTGGTACCAAAACAGAGATGGAGACCAATGGAACAGAACAGAGAGCTCAGAAATAATGCCACACATGTACAACCATCTGATCTTGGAGAAACCTGACAAAAATAAGCAATGGGGAAAGGATTCCCTATTTAATAAATGGTATTGGGTAAATTGGCTAGCCAATTTATGCAGAAAGCTGAAACTGGATCCCTTCCTTACACCTTATATAAAAATTAACTCAAGATAGATTAAAGATTTAAATGTAAGACATAAACACCCTAGAAGAAAACCTAGGTAATACCATTCAGGACATAGGCATGGGCAAAGACTTCATGACTAAAACACCAAAAGCAATGGCAACAAAAGCCATTGACAAATGGGATCTAATTAAATTAAAGAGCTTCTGCACAGCAAAAGAAACTATCATTAGAGTGAACAGGCAACCTACAGAATGGGAGAAAATTTTTGCAATCTATCCATCTGACAAAGGGCTAATATACAGAATCTACAAAGAACTTAAAACAAATTTATAAGAAAAAAAAAAAAACACCAAAAATTGGGTGAAGGATATGAACAGACACTTCTCAAAAGGAGACATTTATGCAGCCAACAAACATATGACAAAATGCTCATCGTCACTGGTCATTAGAGAAATGCAAATCAAAACCACATTGAGATACCATCTCATACCAGTTAGAATGGCAATCATTAAAAAGTCAGGAGACAACAGATGCTGGAGAGGATATGGAGAAACAGGAATGCTTTTACATTGTTGGTGGGAGTGTAAATTAGTTCAATCATTGTGGAAGACAGTGTGGTGATTTCTCAAGGATCTAGAACTAGAAATACCATTTGACCCAGCAATCTCATTGCTGGGTATATACCCAAAGGATTATAAATCATTCTATTTTAAAGGCACATGCACACATATGTTTATTGCAGCACTATTCACAATAGCAAAGACTTGGAACCAACCCGGATGCCCATCAATGATGGACTGGATAAAGAAAATGTGGCACATATACACCATGGAATACTATGCAGCCATAAAAAAGGATGAGTTCATGTCCTTTGCAGGAACATGGAAGAAGCTGGAAACCATCATTCTCAGCAAACTAACACAAGAACAGGAAACCAAACACTGCATGTTCTTACTCATCAGTGGGAGTCGAACATTGAGAACACATGGACATAGGGAGGGGAACATCACACACCGGGGACTGTCGGGGGTTGTGGGGTTAGGGGAGGGATAGCATTAGGAGAAATACCTAATGTAGAACCTGCACATTCTGCACATGTACCCCAGAACTTAAAGTATAATAAAAAAAAATTCATACTAAAACGTTAATGACTATCAGCCTCACTTTCCTCCTTATTTGGCTTGAAGGACCTGGGCGATTTACAGAGTTCATCAGGGGTATTGAAAGGAGCCAAAGGGGCTGAGCACAGTGGCTCATGCCTATAATTCCAGGACTTTGTGAGGCCAAGGCGGGCCCAGCATTTGAGGTCAGGAGTTCAAGACCAGCCTGACCCCTGACCAACGTAGTGAAACTCCCTCTCTACTGAAAATATTAAAAAATTAGTCAGGTGTGGTGGCGCATGCCTGTAGTCCCACATACTCAGGAGGCTGAGGCAGGAGAATCGATTGAACCCAGGAGGCAGAGGTTGCAGTGAGCTGAGATCATGCCACTGCACTCCAGCTTGGCCAACAGAGCAAGACTCAGTCTCAAAAAAAAAAAAAAAAGAAAAAAAAAGGAAACGAAAAAAGAGCCAAAACAAGGCAGCTAGATCATATTTGGGTATAACATGATTTTATCTTGATTACCTACAAAGAAAATACATACTTTAAAAAAGATACTTACTCCTAAGAAAAAGTCATCCAAGAGGAGTTAAGATCACAAAGCCTGCCACTCAATGGTAGAGTAGAAACAAAACACAAGTTTCCTATAACCAACATTTTCCCCTCTGTATTGAATATTGCTTCTTAAATACATATTTTAAACAAAAGAATAGCATACCGAAGAAATTATTTATTTATTTATTTATTTATTTGAGATAGAGTCTCACTCTGTCGCCCAGGCTGGAATGCAGTGGCATGATCTTGGCTCACTGCAACCTCCGTCTCCTGGGTTCAAGCAATTCTTCTGCCTCAGCCTCCTGAGTAGCTGGGACAACAGGCACGTGCCACCATGCCCGGCTATTTTTTGTATTTTTAGTAGAGACAGGGTTTCGCCATATTGGCCAAGCTGGTCTCAAACTCCTGACCTCGTGATCCACCCACCTCGGCCTCCTGAAGTGCTGGGATTACAGGTGTGAGCCGCTGTGCCTGGCCAGAAATTCTCTTCATTCTTTAGAGGAAGTGCATTATGCTCCCACCCACAGTTTAAAACATGTGCTTAAACACACACACACACACACACACACACACACACACACACACAAAATCACTTTTCCCCTTAATCTCTCTGTTTTATCCTACTGGTTTGACCTCCTATTATATTGCTAGGCATTCTTATCTTAAGATCAGATCACATCTTTTGTTAAATATTTTTCCTCCCATTGGTCTGATACTTTCTATACCCATTCATATAAATCTTCAGTTTAATATAGTATTCACCAAAGGCATGTTGAAATCCTTCCTTTCCACTTTTTTTCTTATTCTCTGAAAGCATGTTGAATTCTGTTTTTCTCCTCTCAAATGGCTAAGAAGCTCAGACCACTAAAATCCATTCTTTTAATGTTTTGTTTTTTCAGCTGATTTCATACCTAAAAGATCTGTGTATACGTCTCATACTCAGACTAAAAATGGACTAGTTGCTCTCTGGACACAGTGGCTTCTGGCCTTAGGAAAAGCCAGGGGATGAGGTCATTTTTTGTGCACTACAAAAACAAAAGGGAAAATCAAAGTATAGTCATCATGTAAAATAAATGTAAACATGTTCTGTTAATACTCTTTCCAGCTCAATGAGGCTTCTTAGTATTACTTACACTATACACCAGTTTACTGATTGCAGGGAAAGAAAATATAATTTGTCTAGTCAAGATACAATTTATATTTTAACTAAAATGCACTTATCTCCATACATCTGTACTTTAATAACAATGCATTTTGAATAATACAATATTACAATATTCAATTAACTGTGGCTCAGGCCTGTAATCCCAGCACTTTGGGAGGCTGAGGTGGTGGATCATGAGGTTAAGAGATCGAGACCATCCTGTCCAACATGGTGAAACACCATCTCTACTAAAAATACAAAAAATTCGCCGGGCATTGTGATACGCGCCTGTGGTCCCAGCTACTTGGGAGGCTGAGGCGGAAGAATCGCTTGAATCCGGGAGGCGGAGGTTGCAGTGAGCCAAGATTGCGCCACTGTGCTCCAGCCTGGCGACAGAAAAAGACTCTGTCTCAAAAAAAAAAAAATATATATATATATATATATATATATATACACACACATACACACACACACACACACACACACACACACACACACACACACACACATATCTTCAATTAACTGTGAAATAAGGCTTGCCAAAAGGTACTGAGGGGCATACATTCAGAAACCTGCCTGTCTGCCTGATATCTGGGAGGAGTCCTACAGGGTAAAGGTTGACCGTCTTCCAAGAGGTCTCACAGGACAGGATTTATTGCTTTGGTGAATTTACCAGAGTCCAAGGTCTAGCCTTTGACCTTGCAGGCTTAGAAATCTGATTTGGACAACACACAAAGCACAGATGCATTTCTCAGGAGCATATACCCTCACACCTCCTCCCCCTCATTCACTTGACTCCCATCTCCTGGTTTTTCTTGCTATTTTTCCCACATGCCAAGCATGCCTCTGTCTCAGAGCCTGGGGACCAAGTGACTGCTTTCCAGGTGTTCACATGCCTTGCCCTCACACTGCCTTCATGCCTCTGCTTAAATGTCCCCACATGAGGGCAGCCTTCCCTGACCACTATGTGTAATACATTAACCTCTTCTCCCTCACATCATATAAAATTACTGGCTGGGCACGGTGGCTCATGCCTGTAATCCTAGCACTTTGGGAGGCTGAGGTGGGTGAGTCACCTGAGGTCAGGAGTTCAAGACCAGTCTGGCCAACATGGTGAAACTCCATCTATACTAAAAATACAAAAATTAGCTAGGTATGGTGGCACATACCTGTAATCCCAGCTACTTGGGAGGCTGAGGAAGGAGAATCACTTAAACCCAGCAGGTGGAGGTTGCAGTGAGCCTAGGTCACATCACTGCACTCTAGCCTGAGCGATGAGAGCCAGACTCCATCTCAAAAAAAAAAAATTATCAAATAAAATACAGGATTCCCAGTTAAATGTGAATGTCAGATAAATAAAAATATTTTTAGTATAAGTATGTCCCATGGAATATTTGGAACATACTTATGCTAAAAAATTATTCATTTTTTAAGCTTCAAATTTAACTGGGCATCCTGTATTTCACCTGGTAAACTTAGTCATACAGCCAAACTCTGTGAGCCCAGATGTGATGGTAGCTTGAACTATACAGAAGGCACTGAAAATGGAAAACATCTTCAATTTCATTGGAAGGAATTGAGAGATACAAGAACCAACAGGAAGTAATAAGGGATTGAATGTAGGGAGGAAGGAGAGTTGACTTGCTTATCTGGATAAAGGTTAGTTGACTGAAATAAATCCAACTAGAAAAATAAAAGAAAATTTGGCAAGGAGTAAGTTAATCTATAGTGGGAAAGAGAAAAAATTAAAAATATTAAATTTGACATGCCATTAAGAGATTCAAATGATGGAGTTATTGAATAGACAGTTAGAAATGAAACTCAAAAGCGAGGTGAGGGCTATGATGTACATTTGGAAGTGACTGACATATAAATCATATATAAAACCACGGGAGGGATGAGATCACATAGGGAGTGAGATAAAAAGAGAACAGGCAAGGAGTGTCTCCTGAGAAATTGAAACACATCTCTTGTCCCTTTTCCTGCTTTGGTTTTCCTATCTCTTCATATCTTCAGAATTATCATATATGAAATTATTATTATTACATGTAAAGTCACAATTAAAATCTGCCTAGTTTGCTAGAAGTTCTATTTAGCAGTCTTCTCTAATATGCATTACAAAAAATAATTTTCTTTACAAATAATGACAAAGCTCATGGCAGTTCTTTCCTCAAGGTTAGAGTTGGGGAAGATAAAGAGCAACAACATACCATAGGTAGAGAACTGGCTTATTTGCCTTTCATAAATGAATCAAAACAAGAGCCTTTAGGCATTTTGCATTTTTAAAAAATGTCTTCTTAAAATAAAAGTCTCTTTGTTTCCTTGTTACTAGTTGCCCTCAGCCCCCTTGTATATGTCATACTTTGCCAATATATCTGATAAAGGAATATCAAGTATATCATGTTGGGGAACAAAAACACTAGTTAACAAAAAACAGGTAAAGTAACACTGGACAAGAATGAAACAAAAATAATATGGTAGTGTGAACAAACAAGAAAAAATGGGAACACAGCTTTTTTTTTTTCCTTTTTCTTTTTGAGATATAATATCACTCTGTCGCCCAGCCTGGAGCACAGTGGCGAGATCTCGGCTCACTGCAACCTCCACTTCCCTGGTTTAAGCAGTTCCCTGGCCTCAGTCTCCCAAGTAGCTGGTTTTACAGGCACACACCACCATGTCTGGCTAATTTTTTTGCATTTTTAGTAGAGACGGGTTTCACCATATTGGTCAGACTGGTCTCAAACTCCTGACCCCAGGCAAGCTGCCCGCCTCGGCCTACCAAAGTGCTGGGATTACAGGTGTGATGCATCACCGGCCACAGATTTTTGTTTGTTTGTTTGTTTTGGCAAGGGATGGGAAGACCACAACCCTTTTAAGAGAGTGGTCACAAAGGCCATAGAATTTCCATTTCTTATCCTTGATCCAAAACATTTTTCTAATTTTTCCAAAGGAAAATACCTAATTAGAAGCTATATTATTTATCTAATCATGCTGAAGCTTTCCTCCACTTTCAAAACTTAGGAGTTACAAAGTAGGTTTGTCAATGAAGGATTTTTACATGGTACCAATATTGAACACAAGAAATTCTTAAAAACAGAAATAAAATCTCTATATAACAGCGTACATTTTACTCTGAGTTTAAGAGTGAAATGTTTTCCAACTAGTAAAAGTTACATTTTGGAATAATAGCTTTTTCCCTGTAATTCCTTGAAATTCAAAAAAAACTATCTTAGAAGGGTTTATATGAATAGTTACAGGCCTAAATTTATAATCAAGTCAATCTGGACACTTAAAGTGAAGATTTATCATAATGAAAAGAAAATGTGTTATTTAAAAAGCATTCTGTCATTTCTACTTATTTGACCTGTTTTTTTTTAAACTCTGGGTTTCTGTTTCTTTAGTATCTTTGCCTTAGAACAGATTAAAGAAAGTAGATGAAACTTTAATTATTTGATACATAGTCTTCTATAATAGAGGAAAGAATTTTAAGCAACTAATTAACACAAGTTTTGAGATTTTCTAGCATTGTATTTATTTTAACACAATTCTCTTCTCCACTTTCTTTTGACAAGTAACTGAGCTAAAACTGTCGCATTCAAATGGAAGTTCATTTGCAGTAGGAAAATAAACAAATATACCTTAACCCATGATCTCAGTATAATAGTAAAATTGATGAAAGAATATGAAATGATTAAATTCCTAATACCTTCAAGATTTTAAAATTCAAGTTATTATTGAATCTCTCTATATTACTCTTAAATTCTACCCCAACTGGGACAATTCCAAGTAATTAAACATACCATAGTGTTAAGGTAAAGCAATTAAAAGACCCAATCTATCCGTCATATATTTAGGTTTAATAGTAAACTGTTGACAACTTCACAGACTCCAGCGCTGAAACCCTAGCCTCTCTCTCAGATTTGTTATATTTTATTTTTAGATGTAATCACTTCCCTCCGGTAAATGGTTAGTGACCACACGCGCAGGTCTGCACATGAGGAAACTAAAAAGGGAACCTTGTGCTGTGAATCAGATACACAAGACACAAGAACGGTCTCCTTCCAGGCCATGCCCAGCGTGTCATACATATTCTTCAATAATCCCTTTGACAGTGCTGTGCTGACATTTTCAATTAATGCAAATGATACTTGAAGTTAAGCAATTTCCATCACACGTTCAGTACGTGTTGCTTCATGAACACCCTCTACCAAATGGCATGATAAAAATAAACTTATTTTTTTCTTTTATTAATTTCCCTTAATGCTTCATGTTAAGTGACTCTTGTTAGAGTTCAGATTAATTTTGAATTCACACTGTTGGGAAAATCTTTCATAAAGATTAATTCAGCAAAGTAAATTGTACCAGAATATATGGATTTTGGTAGCCCTATATACATCATATAATCTGATTAAAGAGTTGAGCTACTAGAGCTACAAAAGCAAACATTCAGGGGAATCCCAAGATGGGAAAGTGTTAGTTATGCAAGATGATCACGTTCTAGACATCTGCTGTATAATATCGTGTTTATAATTAACAATATTGTGTTATACACTTAAAAATTTGTTACAAGGGCAGATCTCATGTTAAGTGTTCTTATCACAATTAAAAAAAACAGTTACTAAAGGCAAACGATAAAATAAAATAACAAAAAAAAAAAGGAAACCTGGGATAAAATGGTGCATATAATGGAAGGTAAACAGGTGAAAAGAAAAAAGAAAACCAAAACGTCTGTTAATTAACCCAAAGGTAAGTATTTCTCTAAGAGTTTTCCACAGATATCCTGCATTAGATTCATCTGTGGAGCTTGTTAAAGATGTAAATTACTGAATCCCACCCCAGTATGACCTGCAAAATGGGAATATGTGAGAGGAGGACTCAGGAATCAAATACATCAGGATTCTTTTTCATGCTAAAATTGGAGAACTATTTATTTAAGTCCTTCAAATCCTTGCTATCATCAAGAACATTTACTACCCCACTAGCATGTGCCTAAAAACTGTCCCCATTCAACTAAAGATTCATTCCTCCTTCTAACTAGAAAGATCTTGTCATCTCAGATTAAATTGCAAAGCACATTACCTACTACATCTCCTAACAAAAAGAGAAAAAGAAATTGAGAAGAGTAACAATAGTATCAGAATAAACTCCTCTGCCCTATGCATCTCTTTTCCTTTTTTACATAGTTGTAGTTGCCATGAGTCATGGCTGATTAATTTCTCACTGAAGAAAGAAAGCGTTCCCCCTCAAATTGTATGACAGCCACAGGATGTCTTTTGCACAATAACAGAATAGTCAAACTTTCAAGTGAATTATTTTAGGAAATGCACCTTCTGCCAAATAATAAAAAATCATAAAGGCTTACATAACACTCTGAAAGACTAAGATGTGTTAGATCTTTATGAGTAATTGTATTCTATGTGTGTCTCAAACTCAAAAGTCTCTACTAGAGTGGGTTTATACTTATTTAGCAAAATTACTGAAAAAATATTCAAAAGAATTAGGCAGAATAATACAGTCTCAGAATACATAACCATATGTGATTATCATCAGAATACATTATATGTGATCTTTTGCATGGGCAAGATGAAGTTTCTCTTTCCCTAGCAAATGGCTTCCCCAATGTGTCTAACCAAACTTGTAATAAGAATTACATTTAGCTAAGTAACTTATACACACTCAATGTTCAAGAAAAGTCTTCCAAATTAACCACATAATCAATTTTAAAAAGCAGAGGTGAAGGTAAATATTTCAAATTACCCTTAAGCCTTCTGGAAATATTTATGAAAAGACTGATAAACACAATAATTGCAAATAAATATTGTCTATTTAGTTCAAAAAGTGCTTTAAAGATCTGTCAACTTTTTGTTTGCCTCATCTGAGATACTACAAAATGGACATAAAATTAAACTACATTTCCTTTTATACCTTTTATCTTATTTTTCACTTTTTCCTAATTAAGATTAGATACGTGCTCGTTAATCCTGATTAGGAATGAGTTTCCATACTTATAACTTGAATAAGAAATTCTTGAAGAAGAGAGAGATATACAATGTCATATATACATACACAGGCACACATGCATACATGTATATTTGTAAATATCAAAGACGGAAGGAAAAGCTGGACTAATATACTACACATATTTTAAAAATGAGGTAATTTTAGGAATTCCTTATAGCATCATGGGAATATCAATGAGAGAAAGCAATGAATTATAATTTATTCTGTTATAGTAGATTCACCTATGGCCTTTTCAATCTTAACAAGATTTGTTTTAATGATTTAAAGGCTATAAATAACATTTGGTGATTAGGCAAAGAGTTGGCCTGGATACCTGTCTTGTCCCTAATGGTTACGGAAGTGGAAGCAGGAAGCAGGAACATTGACATCCAAAGCCAAAGTTTCCAAGGGCCAGTGTGTCTCATTGTGCCTTGAAACCATGTGAACAAGTGGTCACAGATCTGCAACAGAAAAAAAAAATTCAATTAAGTTGTTGTATGCAGCGCCTTTCAACATCTCCAGAAAATCTTACCACAGCAAAACAATGAATTTTAAACTATATATCATCATATAACAGGATATATGATTATATATGCAATTGTGTATCTCAATATATACCTTAATCTGTATGATAAGAGTGCTGAAAATATTTTCAGATTAGTTTCTAGTTAATTATTGATGTTGATACAGCTTACCAGTTAAATTTTCTCTGCTTTTACATTTTTTTTCAAACTACACTTACACTGACACATTTTTAATTTTGAAAAATTGTGGCCAAATACACAAAATATAAAATTTACATTCTTAAATACACAGTTCAATAGAATTAAATACATTCATATTGCTCTGCAACCATCCCCAGAATCTGCAGAACTTTTTTCATCTTGCAAAACTGAAACTCTGTGCCCAATTAAAAAATAATTTCCCATTTTCCTCTCCCCCAACTCCCAGCAGCATTCATTCTACTTTCTGTCACTATGAATTTCACTAATCTAGTGGAATTATTGAGTATTTGCATCTGTATGACTTTATTTCACTTAACATATATCCTAAAGGTTCATCGTGTTGTACTTTGTGACAGTTTCCTCCTCCTTTAAAGCTGAATAATATTTCATTTTATACACACACACACACACACACACACACACACACATATATATATATATACGTATATATATATATACCACATCTTGTTTATCTATTCATCCATCAATGGACATTTGAGTTGTTCCCATCTTTTGGCTATTGCAAATAATACTGCTATGAACATGGATGTAAAAATATCTGTTTATGTCCCTGCTTTCAATTCCTTTGGGTATATAACCAGAATCAGAAGTAGGATTGCTAACAATACAATAATTCTATTTTTAATTTTCTGAGAAACCAGAATACTGTTTTCTATAACAGCTGCACCATTTTCATTCTCACTAACAATGCACAAGGGCTCCAATTTCTCCATATCCTAGATAAGGCTTGCTATTTTGTCTAAAAAATATATGTATAATTACCATCCTAACGGGTGTCAGATGACACCTCACTGTGTTTTTGATTTGCATCACCCTAAGTATTAGTGATGTTGAACATCTTTTCAGGTGCTTACTGGTCATTTGTATATCTTCTTTGGAGAAATGTCTATCCAATTCCTTTGACCATTTTTTAATCCAGTTGTTTGTTTTAAGTTGCCTATGCTTTTTGCATTGTATAATATACAATGATTCATATCACTAAAATGTAATATTACTCACAATTCTGTTATTTCTTCTGAATATAGTTTTACATATTTTGGGTTAACTGATGTCCTGTTTTCTATAAATTTAACTATGTTGTTAATAGATTGAATAATCACTGTTACTGAAGTGATTACTCCACATGTGAAAAGTAATCTTGCATTCTGTTTATAAAGAAAAAATAAATACATGTAATGCCTACCTCACCCGAGCCTGCCATTGACATCATATTTAATATTATTACCTCTGATAATTGTTTGTCTTTCTGAATGTATACTTCTACTCCTTAGGTACTGAAATAAAAGATTTAGTAAATAGAACTCCTGTAATGGAAAACTTAAACATCATTTAAATTAATTTTTTTTAGTGAAACAACTAATGTGGAAATAAATTCCAAGTGAAAATATAATGGCTCCCTCAGTGTATTTGGTAATTGCAGTATTATTAAAATAGCTATTCTAAGAGGTCTAAATATGCAAATAAATGCTATATCACTTACATGCCATCATTCAAAGTTAAATCAAGAGTCAAATATAAAATAATTCATTATACCAGTGTCTACATTCTATCGATAGACACTCTTTAGACAAAAACTAAAGCCACTATCTTCTTTGGTATTCTGTGTGTGCCAAATACTCTAAGATCAGCATTTTAAAATTAATTCAAGATTTCAGATCTTTCTGGATGAATAGCTAGAAGGAGCAATTGCAATATTAAAACTGTATGTGTAGTTCTAAATATCAAACAGCTGGTTTTAAGTCTTATTTCTTTTGAATTCTTTCATCTAGATATGGTCCCAATCCTCATATGACTTTGCAAAGTTATCCTAGCTGTTATTTCAAGTCAGTTGGTAACTGTTAAATAAATTAATTCTATTTCAAAGGAAAGAACTCATAAATATTGATCTGATTTTTAGAGAAATCCATGGTTATATTTTTAACAAAAAGTGATTTCTATCAGTTGATACATTAGTAGTTCGGCACATTGGTTACAATCATGGCTTCATGTCTGGACTCTGCTACTTGTGGAGAAGCTATGTAACTTATCTAAGCCTTAACTTATTCATATTCAAATTGGAAACAATACTAGCAATAAATTATTTAATGCATGGCAAGTGTATTATATGGGGCCTTAACCTAGTAAATGTTCAAAAGGTATCTGATATTTAATGGTTTGCTGTATATATTAATAAACAATAATTAGAAAAATTAAGTTATACCTGTCTCTTCAGCTTGAGGTTCATATTGATATTTGGACAATGGAGAAGTATCAAAGCAGCCTAGAAATTTATGTTCACTGAAGCTTTGGTCTCTGTTACAACAATGAAGAACCTGAGGGCTACAAAGCTATAAGCTTTGATCTTGACATTTCCTAATTATTTCCTTGAGCCACTTAGCTTCTATTTCATTTATCCAAAGTATTTGCAGAATAAGGTTAATGGTTAGTTGACTAAATGTTCTAGTTATTGAAGAACTGCCATTCTACTACTCTACTGAAATGTCTCTCACCAAGTTCAGTAGGAACTTGAAAGAAGAATCCTTTTCTCTTTCCTTCTTCAATTCTTGGTGGCACTTCCAATAGCTGACTATTCTCTCCTTCCTAAAACCCTCTTTTATTGGCTTCCCTGATCTGACACTCTCTGGGCTTTCCTTGTAAATCTTCTCAGATATTTCTTCTATCTGATTTTTTAATCCTGGGATCTGTGAGCCCGCCTTTCCTCTCTTTATAATGTCTCCCTAAGTGATGTCACCATTCTCTTGCTTTAAATATTATCTGTAAGATGTTTAATCTAAAATTTACATCTCCCGTCCCCTCCTCTTCACTGAACTTTACACTGTGTATCCAGCTGCCTATTCAAAATTCCCTCTTAGATGTCACACAGATATCTGTAACTTAATACATCCAAATAAACTGATTTCCAACCACGACTTGTTCCTCTCATGCTCTTCCCAGTCTCAGTAGTTACTACCCATCAAAATGCTCAAACCAGAAACCCAGAGATCCCACTGATACTTCTGCCTTCCTTATCCCCATTTCCTACTTCCAAACCATCAACAAGTCATGTCAGTGTTACTCCAAATACATCTCACATCCACTTATTTCTCTTATGCCACTATCCTAGTTCAGATCACCCTGGTCTAGACCCCTCAACAGCTTCCTGTTGGTTTCCCCTATCAATTACTGAATCCTGACCACAATTATTCTCTACATAGCAGTAGAGAAATTTTCTACAATGAAAGTTGGATCATGTCAGTTCCTTGCCTCAAACCTTTTAATGGTTTCTCATGGTACTTTTAATGTATTCCAAAAGCTGTTCTATGGCCTGTAAGCCCCAAATAACCAGGCCCCTAACCACTTCTGCTGCCTCATATGGTACCATTCTTTCTTAGACTTTTTCTGCATACATATGGTTTATTGCTCTCCACACAATTC
The DNA here is from genome assembly GCA_963573385.1 of Cacajao melanocephalus. Taxonomy (NCBI): domain Eukaryota; kingdom Metazoa; phylum Chordata; class Mammalia; order Primates; family Pitheciidae; genus Cacajao; species Cacajao melanocephalus. Next base: position 235,063 of record CAUYLG010058579.1, read on the forward strand.
TAAGTTCCATGAGGGCAGGGACTACATCTGTCTTGCCCATCACTGTATCCTAGGTGCCTTGCACAGTACTTGGAAAAGCAAAGACTCAATACACATTTGTTGAATTTTTTTAAAAGTAAGAGACTGCCAATTTACAAATCTTGAAATATTTTGGTATCTGTAGTGATAATTCAATCTTTAAAAATAATTCTTAAGGCATTACAAGATCTTATTTCTAGGGTCATTATGAACATTTTTTCTCTTTGCACATTTCTAAAATGTGTTTACTATTTGAGGGTTCAATTGTTCAGATCCTGATAAAATGGAAATGTAGCCCACTCAGCTAGAAACATTTGAAAAACTTTTCATCAAGGTCTCAAAATAAATCCTTGTGTAGGTTTTAAAAACAACTTGTTCAGATCTTAAACCTTGCCAGAGGCATTGACAGGTTGACCTCAATGAAACTGACAAGGTAATAGCTTCCCTTGAGTCTTTCTGAACCTTTCCTTTTCCTGACCAGAAACCTCTCACCATTCCCAGACACCTGCAATTCTCAGGCTGTTTCTTGATGCTCTGAACACACCTCTGGTACCACTTCTGGATTTCTCAATTATTGGCTTTGTCCACAACCTCCTTCCTCATCAAAACTTCCCACATTTCCTTCCTGTCCCTGCAGGTCCTAGCTAGGTGATTATCAAGATAGTTTTACAAATGAATTCAAGCCAATGTTACAATACTTTAATATGTTCCTCCTCCCAGATAAAAGTTAAGCTGTAATATAGATCTTTAATGCTTTCTCAGTGGAGCAGCTAATGAAGAACCTCAAGCAAATACATATGAATGCTGAGGTCCTCAAATTTTTTTTCTCAAACTTGTCCAAAGATGGCTCACAATATATATTAAGAAGGCTACAGAGAATATTGGTGCTATGATTTGAATGTGTTGCCCAAATTTCATGTGTTAGAAACTTAATCCCCAATGTCACAGGATTAAGAGGTAGGGTCTTTACAACATTAGGTTAATTATCATTTGAGAGTGAGTCTGTTATAAAAGCTAGTTTGGCTCTCAGTGTGCCCTCCTACCTTCTGCCATGTTATGAGACAGCACGAAGGCCCCCACCAGATGCAGCTGCCTGATCTTGAACTTTTCAGCCTCCAGAACTGTGAGCCAAAATAACTTCTTTTATTTGTAAGTTACCCAGTCTTAGCTATTGTGTTATCACAACAGAAAATGAACTAAGACAGTTGGTCACATATGGTCTCATTTTCTGAAGTAGAATTTATTTTATATATGATATTTTAATACTCATAGGAAGTCAAGAGGCAGGCATGGCTGCCCAAAACATTGACAGGGTGCAGGGCAAGAGATCTGCATACTATATGTTTAAATATTTGAAAGTTAAAATAAAGCTAGTAACACTGATAAAAATAATATGTTTTCTCATTTTACTTCAGCAAATACCTTCATAAAGTCTTGAAAGTCCATGACAAGTTAGAATGTAACAGAGCAGGCGCTATGGGGTGAACCAAAGCTCATTCCTCATTTTTTTTCATTCCTGGGTCCACTGGCAGCTTGAAAATCTTTACACACACATATGTAAATATGCCAATAAGTCAAAGCTCTGTCCACAGTGCCTGCAAACAGCTCTTGATCATTCCTTGGGCCTACGAGTGTTTACACCTGTGGCCTTTCCCTGGGAAGATGGACCCAAGGATGGGGTCTGTCGGACTCTGCAGGAGGTTAAGGGTCATGTTTTTTTTCAGGGAATTTCAGATCTTGGCTATCGAGAGCCTAGTCTAGAAGCTCAGGTTTTAGGTGGGCAGGTCCCCTTAGCTCTATAAACGCCTAACCCTGAGAGCAGGTACACATCCACAGCAAGACTATAGTGCAGTCTTCTAAAATGTAGGGTCCAGAGCAAGCCTAATGTTGGTACTGAAGACAAGTATTAGGTCCCCATTCTACAGATAAAAAAACACTAAAGCTCAGAGAGTAATCCCAGAGCCTGGGATTCAAGTTCTAGTCTGCCTGACTAACTTTTACTGTTATAACAAGATGTTTTCTCTCAGGATGTGGGACAGATATATCACATTCCTACATGTATTCTCTTAAATTTTCAGCTATTTCTATCAAAATTCTGTTCAGACTGCAGAGAGTTCCCCAGTGCTATAAAGTTCCAAAGTCACAATGGTGAATGTGCCCAGCACTGGCAGTCTTGAGTAGGCATCATTGATGGAGCCTATAAAGGCTTAAAATCATTCAGACAGCTCTCCCTGTAATGCATTTCTCATGGCAGCAAAGAGATAATAAATGGCTGAAGGCCTAGCCCTAACCTCTACCCCTATCCCATTATCCTCACCATTGTTTGTCATATGAAATAATTTTGGGTACCAGTTGGGTAAGTGAATTTTAAAAAGTCATTGTCCCTTCAATTTGCTTAATCTAGCTCTTGAAATCATTAAGGCACCTATCCAACCCAAGAATATTTGAATAAGAATATAGATTTTTTTAAAAAAAAGTTCTTACTAATTTTTATTTGTAGATAGTAAACACAAAATGAATAGAGGGGAACATTAGGAAACCTTAATCATTACTCATTACCATTAAATCACAGGCATTAGGAAACCTCATCCTATCAATAGATATTCTATTGATACCTATTGATATCCTATTAATACCTGGCATCTAGATATCCTATTGTTACCTATTGATAGGATGAGGTTTCCACTATGTCACGATCACTGGAGATACAGCAGTGAGCCAAACAGGGAAAGTCCATGGTGCCACTCTGGTCACAGAGCTCAAAAATAAACAAACACCATGTTTTATTTGAGAGATAGACATAAGAAGTTAAAAAAAAAACACTAAGAATAATATGTACATAAAATGACAGAATAGTGGGCTTGCTAAATAAGATAGGAGGCTCTCAGCACCAGTTTTTTAGTGAGTCAAATCAAATCTGTCTATGAAACATGAATATTTTTACTATTATGCCATCTAGCAATTTAAAGTGTTCTTTGTACATCTTTAAACTTGGTGTTAGGTAAAAGGTCAGAGTGTTACAGCCAACACCAAAATAGAAAATAATATGGAAAGGACATGTGAAAAAAGAGAGAAAGAGGAGAAAATAGAAAGAGAATACTTATTTGCTTTACATGAGTTACATTTAATGTACACAGCATCTCAACTCTCAAAAAAGTAGACTTAATTTGTTAAATGACTGAAAGAACTCATGTTTTCAGAGGATTTATTATAAAGGGAAATGATGTGTGACTGTGTAGGAGGTTGATTTTTAAATCAAAACTTCTTGACCACCATCCAGTATGCCTATATATATATATATATATATATATATATATATATATATATATATAATGCCACCAGGAAAATCTGGTCATACTGTTATGAAGAAACACATTGTGTAAATAAGCAAAAACAACAGGTGTTACACATCTGTTCTTTCACCAATCTTTAGAATCTATCTTTAGTGAAGCTATAGTGGAGTTTGTAAACTATTAGAGAAAACCAGCTGAAGAGCCAAGCCTATAGAGTAAAAAATTCAAGCCAATATCCCTAAGAGTTTAGGACTAGGTCTAGCATTATTTCACAGTTTTATCAGTGGCTGGAGTAATGACATTGAAGTAAGTTTGCAGATACCTTTTGCAATTTAGGTAAAGTTTCTGCCCTCATTATTTTCTACAGAAACCTCATGACTTCCACATTTTAATTACAGGCATCATCATTAACTTAGGAACTCAAGTTAAAAATTTCAGAATCATTTTCAATTTATTCACCCCCTCCCCATATCAAATCTCTGTCAATGTCTATCACATCTACTTGTAAATGTCTTTTTAATCCATATCAACTGTCTTATCCTCACTGAAACTGCTTTAGCTCACGTTTTTACCATTCCTAATCTGGAAAATTGAGTAGACTCCTAACTAGATTCCTTTCCTCCATCTTGTTCTCTTTATTTCTACCTCCCAACTACTCAAGAATTATATTTCTAAAACAAAGACCTATTCACTTAAATGCCCTGCTCAAAGTTTTCTGGTGGCTCTTCATTGCCCACTCCAAAGTGAGGCACTCAGGCTCTTTTACGTTGGGGCCTCAACTCATCTATCCAGTCTCCTGTCCTGCTACCTCCTCCCAAACGCTCTCTGCCATCAAATCATTCACAATTCACAGGTTCCTGCACATGCTTTTTTGGCTGCTGGAAAATCCTTCCAATCCTCTCCAATTTGGAAAACACTTAACTTTGCCTTCAAAGTGATACTCAAATGCCATGTCCTATGTAAAGTCTGTGAGAATCATCCCAGGCAGAGTTCACTATGCTCTGTCCTGTGATCCAACAGAGCTCAATACCCACTTAGGCTTCTGCACACAGTTCTGCTGTAACTGCTTTACATTCTGTCTCTTCCCTAGCTTGAACATCTTGGAGAAAACAGATTGCATTTTATTCATCTGTGTCTTCTTTAAACTTGACGTTTAGTACATATTCATGTGGTCAATCTGTAGAATGATACAGTCTAAGGCAACACATTTGGACTAAAAATAAACATATGAAAGGCTGGGAACTATTAAGTAATATAGACAGGCACGGACTTAACATCAGTAGAATGATATGCATGAAGAAAAGAATGACAGAGAAATAGAGTAAAAATTACTAAAAGCTCAGTGAACATAATTTCAATTACTTAATGGGACAAAAAATGGTACTACTGAAGTTGTTCTTTGCCTCAACAGAAAGCATACCCTCTAAATCCTAATGTTTGTACTACTTTGAAACCTATCCAACTCCATCACATTTCCTTAGGTTTGTTATTTCTTCTGTTACTTCCAAACTAATGTCCATATTCAGAGGGTCTCAAATCTCAGATTCCCTTTGAGCATGCTTAATCTGTTCTCTCCATTCTCAACAACTTGGCTGTTTTAACAACTCACTTCTCTGAACTATGATTTGTTTCCATCAACTTTTCCAGTACCATTCTCAATTTCAACCATCACAACTGACCTACATTTGTTTCTGATTATAATTCTTTTTCTCCTTTTTCCACAGATATATCTATAATAATGATCCAATATCATCTTAGATTAATATATACTATATGGCGATATTTTCAAATTCATCCATTTTTCCTTTTTTTTTTTTTTGAAGGGCTCTACTAGCTTTCTAATCTAATAATCTTACAACTTCACAATTATGTTGGATTTCTCTTAAAGGGAGAGAGAGATTTCTCTTTGTGTTTCATATGCATAGATGAGAGGCCTAATAGTTTACTTTGCATTCACCATCTTTCTATCAAATTTAATATGCAACTTGCTCACCTGATTATTTTATTATTGGCTTACAAAATAACACCCTAAAAAGTCCATTGCTTCTTAGCCTCTCCTTTCCAATCTCTCCTTGGCAGGTGCTGTTTGCTCTACTCATCTCAGATTTCACCCCTGCTTGGATTCTCTGTCTTAGCAGGCACATGACTGTTTGCTCCCACCTCGAAGTCTTCACACATGCAATTTTTTCTGGCTGGAATGCCCTCCCTGCTCGATTTCTTCTGCTAAGCTAGTTATTCTCCTGCTAAGCTAGTTATTCTCCGCCTGTTTAAGATGTACATCCTCAATGTGGCCTGCCTCAGATGACTCAACTCTGGTCCCATTCATTCTGTTTTATTCAGCATCTTTTCAGGGTTATATATTAGCATCTCTATAGTCCTGCTTCCTTGCATTTCAGTTTATTTTTCATTCTTCCCTTGAATTTTCATTTGTGATGCCAATTAGTCACACTTCCATGGTTTCTAAGTTCCTATCTTCTTCCGCCTCTAGAACCATTGACTCTGTGTACCCACATTGGCATTTCTGCCTGCTGAAGAAAATGAACTAAAATTGCAGCAGGAGAGATTAAACTGGAGGACCAGAAAGTAAATGGAAATTTTCCATTTTTGGAAAATACCATCAGCTCCCATCTGCTTTGGATGGTTTTCTAGGATGAGAATGATTCAGACATAGAGATGATGTTCCAATTGTCATAATAATCACATTTGGGCTTCTTCACCATTTTGCTCTTTCTCAGACCTGTCCATTTCAATTTCAGGTTCACTTTTCTGCTCTTTTGCCACACTGTCTCCCTCCTTTCCTAGGAAACCCCACTTAGGTCCCTTACCACTCAGCTCAGGAAGGACAAAATCTGACAGGAGCACCTGCCAGTTACCTTCTCCATTTTCTATCCCCTAAGGAGAACATAAATGTTCTACCTCTGGGGGTCACCCTCCCCCTTTTCATCCTTAAGAGATATTCCTACCCAAAACACTGTCAGTCCAACTCAGGAAGGGGCATTTATGCATGTTTTTCACCACTAGAACACCTAACTATCTCAGCTTTGCAGGCGCATATCAAAGATCTCTCTACTTAGAGAGGGTCCTACAAGTTTCCCCCCAGGGAGATGCTAAGACCACACAGATGAGCAGGGGCTCTTTCCTTTTTTTCCTTTAATCTCCTAAAGAATTATAGTAGTGTTTGATTCAGGCAGAGGGGGAGGCATGGTGTTCTCTCCTTTTTTATTTTGCCGGGGGCGGGGGAGGTGAGGGGCGGAAGGGTTGGAAATAGGTATTGGAGTGTTTTTGTTTTATCTCCTCCATTAACAGGCAGATGTAAATTCCCCTGGAGCAGAGCTTTTATCCTCACATCTTAATCCTCAGACTTATCCAAGCAGAAGATGGAACTAAGTAAATCGTCTCCGAATTGGGGGTTGAGGGAGGTGGCGCAATTTATTTCCTTTACCCTTCGATCTCCCAATCTCAAGCTGTGCCTCATGATCCCTCCCTTGCCTCTATTCCGGATTGTTCTATTAAAACTACTCATTATAAGCATTCTGGGCCCTCCTCTTTTTGCTCTCCAGCCCACCGTCCCCTCAGGCTGACAAGGCACGCTGGTCCTTCTGCCTCTTCACCTTCTCATCAAATGAAGCTCTTCTGCGGCTCCTGTGTCACCCGCCTGTCCCCCGGCTCCTCTGCCCACCCTCTCGCCAGGCTTCCCGTTCCCTCAGTAACCTCTAACGGGGTTCGCTTACGCGCCCGCCAGCGCTCGGGGAGCTAGCGTGCCCGACGGTGTGCTTGGTTCCGGGCCAACAAACTTCCTCACGACCCTGCAGAGCCCTAGCTGGGCCGCGCGGCGCCGCCTCCCGGTTCCCGGGCGCGGTGGCGGCGGCGCGGGCGCGCTCTCGGCGGTGGCCGCGGAACTCTGGCAGCTGAGGCGTCGGAGGCGGGGGCCGCGTCCTCCTCGCACCGCTTCTGGGACGTTCCCGCGGCGGCGACGGCGGCGGTGGCGGCAGCGGAAACGAGGACGTCGGGGACGGCGGCGGCGGCGCTCCGGCCGGCCGCGCTGCGCATGCTGCAGGGTAATTAAGGAGCAGGGCCGGACGCTCCGGGACGTGGAAGGGCTGGAGTCCCGGGATCCCCGCGGCGCCCGCGCCCGCGCCGCCCCGCAGAATCCGCACTTGAGAGAAACACCCGCATGTGGAGTAGGTAACCCCGGGCCCGAGGGCAGCTCCCGGAACCCGGCGTCTCTTAGCTTAACACCCCTTAACTGGCTCCCTGGCTTCCAGGGCTAACACCGTCCAAAAAAAAAAAGCGCTGTAACGACAGGAATTGATACTGAGTTTGTTTTGCTTCTTTAACCCCACATATTTTTTTTGTAATGTATTTGATGTCTGTCTCTACCCGCTTCAACAGTGCTCATAGTTCTGCTTCACAGACTCACATAGCCAGAAAAACCACCTAGAACTTAAGTGTAACGCATGAAGCCTGCATCATGTGAACATAGGAACACGAAGTACATGGTATGTACCACATGAGAGCGGCCGTCTCCTGCCGAACGCTTTTGGTCCCATCCTTGAGACACCTATGGGAACGTATGCAGGTGTGCATTATTTATCCACCTAAACATATTTCCATGTGTAGCACAGTTTTTACATTTTCCTGAAAAGCAGATGCACACAGATAACCAGAAACACGAGCAGATGACATGGCCCGGGCATATGTGAGAGGGCGTGTGAAGGGTCGGTCGCAAAGCCGCGCCGCTTACCTTGAATTCGTGTTTGAGCCCCTCAGAGGTGCAGTGGAGTCCGGACACGGCTGCGGCACCGCGGAGGAGTGAGCTCCCTGCGAGTGGGGAAGGGGGACGCATCTCTGCCCTTATTAGTCTCTCCCAGTGTGACCCTCCCACTCCGCGAGGACAGAGGACTCTGCAAGACAGTACTCAGCCAACTCAGGCACAGGTTTTCCTTAATGACAGCGATGTCGCCTTAAAGCTGGGAGGAATGCCTTTCAGGTTTACGTTTTACTAGCGTTTCACAGATAAAATGACGATTGGATGCAGATGCCTAGAGTTTCTCACTTCTGATTATGAAGTGTCTTCAAAGTATTATTGTATGTGGCAAACGTTCACAAGTAGGTAATTGGCTTTTTTAACGGTTGAGCTAAGAAAAGGTATCATTTATGTTTCATTTTTTCACTTTTATGTCAAGAGTTTATATAAAGTTAATTAGGCAGTCTGCCCACCTTCTAATCATGCTCATATGTAAACGTTTGTATGGTTTGGTTTTTCTTAGTGTTCACAGAAGTATTTTGTGATTTTAAATACATCTTTCCATGGGTTGGTGCTAGCAGTCTTGGCTTTGGAACTCTTTTGGCATCCCTTTGAATATTTGAAGGTGTCATTTTCCTGCAGATTTCTGTGTAGATGCACGTATGTGTGTGTAGAGAGAATATATATATATATATTTGTAGGCATATATAGTAGGTTTATATACATATATGGGAGGTATATATGGATATTTATAGGCATATATACATAGGTATATATACATAGATAGTAAATTTATATACATATGTGTATATATGTATAGTATATGCATATGTTTGTGTATATATGAGAAAGAGAATGATTTATAGAATTCAGAAGAGTAAAAATCAGGCATTAGAAAACGGATAAACTGGTTTAACATTTTCTATTTTAGTATTGCCACAGTGGAAGAAGTAGGATAAATTATATTATTGATACACAATGGTGAAAATCATCAAGCTTAAAAGTTACCTTTGAACCATAGAAAATACACCACATATCAGGGCTCACAGATCAGGGAATAATAAAATCAGGCAGGCAAAAAATAAAGATGTTAAGAAAAATTTTAAAAGATAGCTCCTTTCCACTTCATTGGAATGAAACCATTAAATGTATCACTTGTGTTTTTTAAACTTTAGGGTCCGACATTGATGGTGATGCAAACCATGTTTCTATGTCAGGATTCAAACCACCTGATATGTTTCCCTCTCATGTGATTTTCATCACTAATTTTTGGCTGACTGTGGAAAGAGGCCAAGGAGGGAGGATATTGCATGAGTCACGGTACTCAAATGGCCATTTGAAAAACATGATTCACAAGACTTTTGGTGATCATTCTCTATATTTTTGAAGTATTATCCCATTTGATTCTTTTATTTCTCTAAGCAATTGTACTTTATATACCTTTCCATCACTAGTGAATTGAACTAAGAGTATCCAGGCTTTATTTCTTTGTCAGATTATTAAATTCACCTTATTTACACTTAATTGATTCTATTTAAAGTAATGCTTTAAAACTACCTAACAGGAAGCCCACAAGTTTGTGTTTAGTTTACTTTAGAGTTATTTTCTGAAACATTTTAATAATTTCATAATTGCTAACATATTTGTGAGAGAGTTAAATGCTTATATTTTTGTTTCTGTTTCAAAATGGCCCTTTTCTTATTCATAACATTGAAACAAACAAGATTTTGGAAGAAAGTGAGAAATGAATAAATAAAATTCCAAATTATTATTATCTGTTGCTTATTCTGTTTCTAGATACACCAACATCCCCAGGTCAACAAATATTTCTCTATTTTTCTTTCAGGAAATGGTTTAAATACAGGCTGGTTTCATGGTCACAAACTATTGTATACCTACAGTTTGCTTCTTTAGCTAATTCTTTTTATTGAATTTTAAAGTGACTTCAGTTAGAAAGAACCTTTAACAAAACACCTTTTATTTGTCTAAACCAAGTACAATTATAAATGATCGGGGTTTTCCCTTGCTTCTGAAGCTACTGCTGGTAAACAAACCTGAAAATATTAGGGGAATCTGACAGGACTCTAAATTTTAACAAACAGCTTGCCGCACTTTTAACACCAAGTTCAGCTGTGTGCATGTATGTGCTTAAAAAATTTAACAGATTTAAAAAACAAACTTCTTTCAACATTTGTGCCTAAAGGAAGATACAATTAAATGCTTTTGTGTCATGTGAGGGATAAATTCCATTGAAAACATTAAAAAAAAAAAAACCCGTTCCATATTTGTAATGCCCCACTGATATAAATTTAACAATTTACAATTATCATTGTACCATTTTTGATAATTTGGATTCAATAAATTTTTAAAATATGTTTCTCCTTAGCCTTAGTTGTCAATCTCATCTGCTTTATGTCTGTTTCTTTTTTCTATACTGTATAGAAGTATAGAAAAATGTCATGTTGCTCTTGTTCCCCTTTGTAATGTCTTTCACTTTCCCCCCTTCATAGTTTCCATTTTTCAAGAAGAAAGAATTTCACCATTGCCCCCAGCTAACTTCTCAGTTACCAAACCATAAGAGTGTTCATTCTTTATTGAATTTATGGGGCACAGCCATACATGACTCCCTTACATATCCCATTGAAATACTTCAATGCATCAGTAGTGGATGAACAGACGTTACTGTTAACTGTAATTACCAAATCTGACTTGTCATCCCTAGCATGCACTTCCCATTATATTCCTCTTTAGGCCAGCACTACATATGGTGTTCTTAAGGGTAAAAAAGAAAGTAGTTATATCAGTTCTAAATTATTAGTAATTGCCAAAAGTAAATTAGGGCATCTTTTTATTTTAAATGCTGTGTTTACCATTGTTTCTGAAAATAATTCTCTTCATAGAGAAAATAATATTCCACTGGTTGTGTTTAGGTTTGCTTTCCTTCCTAGAAGACATTCTAGCTCATGACATTTACTCAGTTTAGAAATGAAAGGAAGAGGCGATCATGGATGTGACTTTCACTTAGTTTATTAGACTCTCTTCCTAGGGATCAGTGACTCTGAAAGGAAATATGGTAAAAGACAAATGACCTGGGAAAATGTTTATTAATATACATCCAGTTCTGAAAAATCATTTGAGAGAGAGAGAGTGAAAGAAATACCCCAATAGAAAAATAGGCCAAAAAGCAAAGAGGCAATTTACAAAGGAAATAGAAAAGGGCAATAAATTTATGAAAAATATTCAATTTAATTAGTATGTAAAAAGTGCACATTTATAAAGGAACTATTTTCCCCTACCCATTCTGCCAAGATTAATATTACTGATTAGATGTGGTGTTAGTATAAGTGAAGAGCATTCTCAACAATTCCAGGAACTTATAATAGTTCACTGTTTCTAAAGGGCAAATTAGCCATGTTTATTAAAAGCATTTAAAAAATGCATATAGACTGCATCATAAACTCCCCTAAAACAGTAACTGTGGTTACTTATAGGTTGGGCTTATGATAATTTTGATTTTTTCTTTCTGATTAAATGTAATGTGTAAATTTTCTACAGTGAACATGTGTTTCTGTTTAGTAAAAATATAACAAACATGAAAAAATGTGGTGTTTTATCTCCAACAAATTAATAAAGCAGTGGTATTAAGAGAATCGAGAAATTGGCCTTTTAAATACGTTTTTCAATCAATTCCAACAAGAATCTTCCAGGTAAAAATTAGTATGTAATTTAAACCATTTAAACTGAGTCTAGTGATTTCATTAGGAAGCAGATGTTAATTAAACTGTTCATTTCTTCAACATATATTCTTGAACGCTTTTTAAACTAGCCACTCCAGAGTATACAAAGATACATTGAATGTGGGCCCCACTGCCTGGAGTTTAACATTGAGAAAAAAAAAAAAAGAAGACATGTATAAATATATAATAATAATAGGATATAAAAATGCAAAATGTAATAAAGTAGATATAAGGTTCTAAATGAGTTTTAAGGTGGAGGGACTATGTTCAAATGTGGAAGCATCAGAGTAAAAAAATTTCAGTGGACAAAATCCATCCATTGTTTGTTAAGACTAAATAAATATACTTACAAATAATTATAGAGTCATAGTACTGGGAGGGCCATTGTAACTGAGTAATTATGAAATTATGGGTTTACTATTTATTTAATAAATGTTTGTTGAAAGAATCCACAGAGAACAAGCCAACTTCTTATTCAGATGAAGAACATGAGATTCTTATTTTCTGCTGAATTAAAACCTTTTGCTGAATTCAGTCTTAAACAGTGTCACCCAATCTACTCTTATCAGTTCCCTTAAATGTACATTTTACTACAACCAGATTTAATGACTTATAACTGCAGAATGAGCATGTCTCAGCATACTCATGTTGCTGCCTCCCCCCAAAATGCGAAGTGGCTATGGGAATTCTGCCAGCCATTCAAGGCTTACTTCAGGTGTTAGCTATAATGTGATTCCTTTCCTGCCCTCCTCCCATCAATCAAACCCTTTTATACCTCTGAGCAGCACACAGCACAATTTGTGCCTCTTTAATGATGATTGACATTCTCCTGCCTTGTTTTAGAAATAGTTTTGTACTTTGTCCTCTGACTTAATTGTAAGTTCCTAGAGGACTGGAATTGGGTCTTCTCATCTTTAATAATACCTGGAACATCAAGTATGATGAATTAATTCTCCTTAATATAGTATTCAAATATTCATTGAAGTGAAACCTGTAGAGGTTAAATAATTAAGGACATAAAATTTTCTAATGACGAAGTATGGACTGAGTCTCACAGTTTGGAAAAAAATGATGGATTCCTTTTTGTGTTATATATAAGGGAATTATTCTACTGATGAAAGAGTCACAGGAAAAATTGTTCTCACCTATAAAAGACTCCCAGAGCAGAGACTCTAAGGACAGCAACACAGGAAGACAAGACTATCATCAATTGAAAATGTCCTCATCATATGTTCGCTTCATTCCTTTACCAAACTTAAGGTAAATTTACACTATCAATAATAGAGCACAACCCTGTTTAATCTCTTATTATTGTTAGAACATGAAAAATGATCTAACTCCTAAATGTTTTTAAACAACCAATTCTGTCTACAACATTTTTTAAAAGAATAATTCAACATTGGCACATCATAAATGATCACTTGGCTCATATATTATGTCAAGTTTATTTATATAAAATTGTGCTTCTTTTTGTTGTAACTTCTTTTTGCCACATTTATTTTCAATGTAGAATTTGTTTAGCTTATTCCATAATTATCATAGAATCATTTTGTAAGAATCATCTTGTGCTAGCCTAGACATAGTGCTAAGTGCTTTACATATTTTGTCATTTTTTTTTACTCCTTCAGTAATTTTGTTGTGCTATTTTTACAGTGTAATAAAGCTATGAACAAATCTCTGATGGAGTCAGGATTTGCACCCAGATCTGTCTCATTCCAAAGGTCAGGGTCATATTCACTACGCTCTAGCATCTAGTCTTCAACCACTTCTTCAACAAATGTTCTGTAAGCACCTGTTTGCCATTGAGAGCTACGACACCCAAAAGAACAGTTCAGTGGTGCTCAGGCAGAGTAGAGGCCTCAAAGTTACGTGGCAAAGTTACACCATTCCCCTTATATCACGAAAAAGAAAAATATGTATACAACAAGAACTAATTTTAATGAAAAGAAAACCATAAATGAATTGATTGGACCTAGAATTTTTTAATTCATATGCTGCAACATGCTTTAGTCTCTGCTGGCTTAAAAGAGAAAAAATGACAATATAGCAGACTAGGTAAAGAGCTTTGCGTAGTTGACTATTCAACTAAGACAAAATAAGATAAATTGGACTTGACTCTGTTCTTTATCAAAGGTGACAGATTTACCTGTGTTTTTGATATTTGAGGACATTCTTGCTGTCAAGTTATTTTACCAGAAACCCATTTTTACCTATTTGAAATGTAAACTTTTATGTTTATAAAAGCCCTTTTAAAGTAATTATGAGAAGTCATAAAACATAGCTAGTAAAGGAAATAATGGTAGTTTATAAATCTATACTTCTTTTAAATCACTTCAGATGTTAACCAAAAAGTACAGATTTTTTTTTCCATATAGAGCTGTTTTATTTTTAACAAAAACCTCATAATAACTTCTAGTGCTTCAGATAGCAACATTAAAGTCTCTTAAGTCCACTATCTTTTATCCAAAGATTTGCTTGCATTGGCTGCCAGACAGAGGCTCTCATCCTAATCCTATCCTTAATCATGGTCACTGCTCAGCTGGTTCTGCTGTGGTGCCACCACTCAGTTTTGGCCCCAGCCCTTGGGATGCTAGCTACATCCGGAGCCAGCTGCCACCTGAGACAGAGCACTATGATATGAGTGCTTTTGTCCTTCAAAATTTGTATGTTCAAATCCGAACTCTCAAGGTGATAGTATTAGGAGATGAGGCCTTTGGGAAGTAATCAGGTCATGAGGGCAGAGACCACATGAATAGGATCAGTGCCTTTGTAAAAGAGGACCTGGAGAGGCCCTTTTCCTTTCCACTAAGTGAGAACATAGCAAGGAGATGGCCATGTATGAGGAAGCAGACTTTCACGAGACATTGAATCTGCTTTGATCTGGGACTTCCCAGCCTCCAGAACTATGAGCATTAAGTTTCTGTTGTTTACTGCATGTATGGTTTTATGTTATAGCTGCTCAAATGGACTAAGATACAAAGGAAAGATCTGTTTTCTCCATCAGTGTCAGTCTGACGGTGGTTTCTCTTAGAATGACAGTTGCATAGAAGGTAACATGGTATTCTTAGACAGTATTAAGCTTTTTTCACTCAGGTATCATTAGCTATTGCAGCATAATAACCTATCCCAAAACTCTGTAGCTGAAAATAATAACCATTTATTATTGCTCACAAGTTGGCTGGTTGAAATTCATCTGGTCTAGGCTGAGCTTGGCTTATCTCAGCTAGGTTCTCTCATGTGTCTACCACCAGCTGGCAGGGCATAGGAGTATTGGCTGGTAGGAAGGTGGGTTACTTGGAAAAGTCATCTCTCCCCCACATGGTCTCTCATCCTCTAACAGGCTAGCCTGGTCCAAGAGATCACAGGGGTTTAAGACAGAATGAAAGCTCATAAGGCCTTTTGAGCCTAGGCTCAGAACTGACACACAATCACTTCTACCAAATTTTATTGGCCAAAGCAAGTCACAGGATAGGTAAGAGTCAAAGCTCCATCCCTTGATGGGACAAGCTTCAAAATCACATTGCATAGAGCACAGATATAAAAGGGTGATGAATTGGGGACATTGGTAATTTTCTATGGTTAGGAGGATGCACAAAGGGCATCTTCATTCAGCTCCTACCAGTGGTATGTTCCATATCTGCTACTTAATGTCTCTTGCCTCCAGAAATGCCACTAAGCAACTATCAGTGCAATTCTACAAGTCTTATCCCTCAGCTAATGCCAGTCACTTTCACATGAGATCATGGAAAGTGAAGAGATCCTCTACTTCATCCTCTCCCAGAAATGTGGAGACCTGGGATGTGGACATCCCTATGCTTTCCTTCTTAGAAACTGTAAACTGTAGTTTCCACATGCCCTGCAGGCATCCCTCCTTCAGAAATCTCAAAAGAAGTAGGTCTTATCATTAGATTTCAGAAATACAAGCCCCAGGGGAGACAGATCCAATACCCCAAATGTGATGAGGAGAGACTCTTTGAGATCTCTTCAATCCTTTCTCTCCCAAAATAACCCCTTTTCTTCTGCAGTTTCCACTGATTTGCTGGTGACAATGACTGTTAAGCCAGTCTTCAAACCTTGAGGGGCCTGAGAGGAAGGTACCAGAACTTTTTGCACCTAGCCTTTACAAATTTAGCATCAAAAACAAAATAAAACAAAACAAAAACCTGTTTGCTGTCTCCAAAATAATGTGGTTCCAGTGGAGCTTGCAAGGGACAACTTTAGATGGAATAGCCATAGAAGGCCTCTCAAAGTTGGTAATATTACAGCTGAAACCTGAATGCCAAAAAGGAGCCAGCTCTGCAAATATCAGTGGAGGGTTGGGCAGAACTGGGCCTGTTCAGTGACCATAGAAATGGCTTCATGCCTGGAAGCAGGTGAGCAAAAGAGGGCATGGTAAAGGTAAAAGATGATATAGTCCAGGGCTGAATCCTGAAGGGTCTTTTAGAGTTCAGTGAAGAGTGTATATTGTACACTAACAAGGTAAGAATGTATTGGAGGGTTTGACCTGATTTTGTTTTAAAAAGATCACTGCCTTCTCTGTGGAGAATAGATTGTAGTGAGGCAAGAATACATATAAAGAGACCATTCTGATGTTGTTGTACCCAGGCGAGAGATGATGATGGCTACAATGAGGATGATATTTGTAGAAGGTAAAAAGTAAACAAATTTGAGACAAATTTTAGAGGTAGACTTGACAAGACTCACTGAAGGGCTGGATGTAAGGGCTGAAGGAAACAGAAACTCAGAACAAACCTTTATCTCAGGGATACAATAGACCTTTAAAATGGTTTGAGCCAATCATGTTTCTATGCTCCCTTTAATCCATAAAAATTAAATTAATGTTGCTTTGTTTTCAAATGCTCATCCTTTAGAAAAGGGGGAAAGGAGAGAATATCCTATGTAAATGGCAGTCAAGGCCATATGTTACAATTTGCCTTAGAGTGCCAAGCAAGGGCACGAGCCTTTCCAAGTACTTTCCTATCAGCTTGTGAGGAGAAAGAGGGGCAGGGCACAGAAGTGGCAATTTAGAATTACATGAGCTTCTCCAAGATGAAACAGACTGAAGCAACAAGTTCTACAAGTGAAACCAGACTTTTCCCACAGAAGGTAGGGTATTAACAGCTTTTCTTGGTCCCTGAATCCGAACTGGAGTTGCTATTAGTGTTGGATGACTCCTGTCCAATCACCTTAGATAAACTGAGGAAAGGAGAAAAGAAGGCAGTAGGGGAAAAGTAGGGGATTCCAGAGAAAGAACTTCAGTAATGGACTTCTTTGCTCTTCATAAATCATAATTATAATTATGAGCACAGAGACTCTTACAGATATATAGACATGGTAGGGACAATTAAACACTATATTTTAGAATTGTTTTATGGGCTTGAAGAAATAAAATGTCTGTGTGGATTCAGTATTTAGATTTCTTTTAGAATAAAGTCACTTGCATAAGACTTGGCAAAATACTGTGTTAATAATCCAGTGATTTGAATATCAAATCAATTATGTAAATGGCCATATTTACTCACGTAATTTCCTGGTACAGCAGCGAAGTTAATTAGTGAGTGGCTGAGGTCTGAGCCACTACTCAACCTCCTTCAGTCATCTTGGAGATTTCCCACTCTGTGTAAAGGACCAGATCTCTGACAATGTCAGGTTGCAATCAGTGGAAAAAATAGACATGATATCCTAACATTTCTTCCTTTATTTAATAATCCCTCATGGTTTGTGAGACTGTGGGTTTATTTTGGGAAAAGAGAACATAATAATAACCCAGTTATTAAAAATACTGGTATTTGGAATAATATATATTTTTAAATATTGAAGTCCCAGTTGTGTTCACGTAACCAAGACTAAATTTTAAGTTAAAAATTGTCCATATTTTAAAATCATGTATATATACACATGAAAACATAATTTTGAAATTATTTTCAAACAGCAAGATGTATTCTTTAAATGATCAAAAGTAAATCAATTCTTAGGCCTTTTTGTGTCTTTCATCTTAATGAGTCTCTCCAAGGGAGTGATCTGCAAAGAGAAGATCTTGGATGACTCCTGCCTCTTAGATAAAGAAGCTTTTCACTTGATGTATGCAGAAGGGTTTATATTGGGTGGCCAGACAATTTATTCCCAAACAGGAACATTTTCAAGAATGAAAGGAGGCTTTATGAATATTATAACAGGAATATAGGCATTAATGCCTGACTGGTGACCCAAGATTCAGAGCATGTAACACACCAACAAAACATCAAAAGATAGAAAGGCCTGGTGTACTCACCTTTTTACTTAGGATTCACTTTCAAAAATCTGATTTGGGACCTAAGTAACTATGGATCAGTCTTGTAAGCTTTTGTGCAAATGTTGTTAATTGGCCGTCTTATCCCTAGGGCACTGCCTCAGTGCCTATGTTACTGCACTGTGTATCTTACAATGCTAAAATAACTTCCTGGATGCTTGCAAGAGGTAAGTGCTTCTCTAAGCTCTCTACCAGAGCGTGACTTGTGATCTAAGCAAAACTGAGTCTCCTGTTCTAACATCTCTTCGTTGTGAATTTAAGTTACTGTTACAGTTTTAAATACTGTTGACCAATTTCTTCATGGTTTTACATTGGCACCCATATAAATATCTTAATTAGTATCACAGGTACTTTCTTAAATAGAAAGTTAAAAACCTCAGTCCTATATTATGTTACCACATGCTGTATACAAATGACTTTAAAAATGAATTCATTTGTGTGTGTGTGTGTGTGTGTGTGTGTGTGTGTGTTCAGAGAATGTTGAATACATTATTGGGCTTAAGGAAACCTCATAAAGAAGATTATGTACTATTAAAAAATTGGAAGGCATGTACAAGAGAAATCAAATACTATATAATAAATATATAATAAAGAAGAACACATGCCCAAGTTGACTTCTTATAAAAAGAGGGGCATTTATAAGTTTCAGCTTGCAGCTGGCTTTGGTTAATACCTTGGTAATTTACAAGGTTGGAGCATTTGGCCGTCTGTTTTCATTGGAGGCACAAGAGAAAATAGAATATTTCTTCATCAAATAATCAAACAAGAGGTTCTAATGTCCCAGAACTTTGTAATAGAATATATACATGACATATGTATATAAATATATATATGTTCCAATTCAACAAATATTTATTAAGGTCCCTGCACAGTTTTTACTTCTTTGGAAAAAAACAAACAATGGGACAGGATTCCATGTTCCTTAGGTGAATTGTGATAGAAAAGTTAATTGAGATGGAAACAGTTAACAATCTTTCCATCAATACTTCTGTTTTAACCATTTACAGGTATGTATAATAATAATTCTAGAAAAAAATGAATGCATGGTGATTTTTTTTCCTGTGCCAATGCTATGTTTTAATTGGAAGAGTTAGCTAAATTGCTGTGTATAACCTCCTATTAGCTTAGAAGAGTTGAAAACCTTCTGAAAATGATTCCTTATACATCTAGCACTCAATTGTTCAACAAATATCTATTAGAAGCCTACCATGCACCAGGTACTGTGGTGGTCATTGAGATACAAAAGTGAACAAAATATATTTTCTTTCTTCATAGAGCTTGTATCCTAAGGGAAGAGATGGATAGTAATTGCAGAAATAAGCAAATAACATAGAGTATATCAGATGATAACACAAGTGATAAAGGAAAATAAAAGAAGGCAAGAGATAGTGCCAGGATTGCTGTTGAAGGTAAGGCAGGGCATGGGTTACTCTTTTACAAAGGGTGGTCAAGAAGGCTTCACTAGAAAGGTAACATTTGAACAGAAACCTGAAAGAAATAAAAGGGTAATCTATGGAGATACCTGGGGGCAAGAATATTACAAGCAGAAGAAAAAGCTAGTATGAAAGTCCTGAGTTTGAAATGTGCTTGCTGTGTACAAGGAGCGCCACAAATGCCGGTGATGCTAAAATGGAGCAAATGAGGAGAACAGTAGGAGATGAGGTCTGAGAGTGTGTTGCCTCTAATTGCTACACAGTGATCTACTGTAGAAGATAAGCTGGCAATAGAAAGAAGTGTTCGTTTTAGTCTACTTATCCCGTTAAATTCTTTCTAGGCTTTTTATTTTGAATCCTTGTGATAAAAATTGTGTTATCTTCATATTGTATATGTAAAATAAAATTTCTTAACTGCTTTCTTGAGTTTTTTTTTAAATTTACTTTTTGCCATAAGATACAGTAACCACTCACCAAAGTGTCATTTGAAAGAGGAACAAGAATATTTATTCTTATAAATTGTGGAAATTATGTTTGATTACTGGACTAGTGAAATATTTTCTTACTGATCTGCTATGTGAAGGAAAACATATTCTCTCCTGTATATGTGGGTAATTATGTATATGTAATATGTATGTTTGCATTTAAAAATCTATTTCTGGAATATGAAGACTTGAACTCATCTTATATTACATAAAATCTTCAAAGATTCTGTACTCATTGGCAGTTGAGTTATGGATTTATGAGGAAGACAGAGTATATTTTCTTTCAGGGTAGAAAAAAACACCAAAGAAGAGAATAAAAACCTCCAAAGGCAAAGAATATTTTTATTTTATATATGTCAATCATATCTATCTATCTATCTATCTATATCTTTATATGTCTAGGTTTACGAATTTTTAATTGTCCATGAAAAGATTTTTTTCTGTCTTTCTGCCTAAAACTTTAGGCATCATTAAATAATGATTATAAATAAGCTTTAGTGTCAGACCAAGCTGAGTTTGAGTCTAGCCTTTGCCACTTTTAGATAACTTAGCCTTGCTCTGAATGTTTACCTCAAAGAGAAACTATAGGGATTTTCTGGTATAATGTATATGGCACATTCAGAACAGAATCTGATATATGACAAATGTTCAACAGAGCATGGTAATTATCATTTCCTTACGTCTTTCCTATTCTTCCAATTCCTATGCTCAACCAATCACTATTTTCTATTAGTCTTTCACCAAAAGTAAGTTCTGTCCCTTTATCTACATTTCTAATACGATTAGCCAAATTACTCATTTATTCATTCAACAGTACTTAATGAGCACCTGCCCTGTGCCACTGACTGTACTAGAAGACAAAGCAGCAAAAAAAAGAGAGGCGCCATGAGGTTTTCAGTCTAAGTCACATTCCCTTAAATACTAAATTTGGATAAATGTCTCCACAGTACTTAGCATAGTACTAAACATGGAGGATATTTAAAAATAGCCGTAACTTAGGTCTTGTAGAATTAGAAAAGAATCTAGAGATAATCTTGTATAAACCTCTTACTTTTAATTACAGTTTATGGCTAAGCACAGCTCAGTATTGTAAGGTGATGCTTCAAGAAGTAAGAAAGAGCAAAGTAGTTTTGTTTATCTCAATAATAGACCTCTTTATTTGGTAGATGAGAAACAGTAACATATGGAGTTTATATTGTCCAATGCTAGAACGGTAGTTAGATTCAGGGATGGGATTGGAATTCACTGGAGTTACCAGACATGAATTTGAAAATAACTATGAATAATATGTTCAAGAAATTAGATGAAAAGATTAAGAGTTTTTAGCAAAAAAGAAATGTGACCAATAAGGGAAAATTCTGGAAGTAAAAAATAGAAAACCACATGCACAATAATTGGAAGTAACTCAATAAATGAGTTTAACACTAAATTAGACAGAGTAGAAGAGAATATTAGTGGAATTGGAAAAAAAGTCAGTAGAAATAACCAAACAAATGTGTGAAGACCAATGAATAGAAGACAGACAGCCAGAGTCATCTGAGACAAAATGCAAAGTCTAACTTACGTGTAATTAGAGTCCCCCATGGAGAAGATATAGAGAATAGATCAATAGTATATTTGAAGAGAAAATGGCCAATATTTTTTCAAGATGAATAAAAGATATAAAGCTACAGATTCAAGAAATGGTATAAAATCAGAGAGATAGATATAAGGAAAACCAAATATATGCACATCATAGTAAAACTTCAGAAAATTATAAGCCTGTGGAGGGAGATAAAAGACATAATTGCAAATGAGCAACATAAAACTGACAGCTTCTCTGAAAAGATAATACTAGCCAGAAGACTATGGTATGAAGTCTTTAAAGTGTTGAAAAGAAATAATAGCCAACCTAGAATTCCAGACCCCTATATTATTCTTTATAGTAAAGAGAAAATAAAAGCATCTCTGAATTAACACAAGTAAGATATTTAACAATGATCGTAACTGAAAACACTAAAGGGAGTTTGTTAGACAGAAGGAAAATAATCCTAGAAGGCAGCATAAAAATTCATGAAAGAAGGAAGATCAATAGAAAGATATATAAGTGAGTAAAGCAAAATAAATTTTGATTGGCAAAACCAAAATGTAATAAACTTTTGAGTTTAAAATGTATAGTATGATTTGAAATACATATATATATGTGTGTGTGTGTGTGTGTATATATATATACACACACACACACACACACACACACACACTACGTACATAATAGCACAAAAGAAGATAAAATGTTCATTACACTGGTGGTAGTAAAAGGACTGAAGTTTATGGAACTCTAATAAGTTTTCATTTTTTATGCTTTAAGATATTCACTTTGAAATAATAGCAAAAGAATACATAGCTAATGGAATAATAAAGGGTAAAATAAAATTTAAAAAAGACACTAAAAATAAAGTATATGAAGATTAGAAAGAAAAAATAGAACTCTCATTCATCATAGATAATTGCAGAAAATTTAAAAGAATTTTTAGATAATACTACTAGAATTAATACATGAATTCAACAATATTGATCAATATATAAAAATTATATTTCTCCACTTAAAACAAACTAATATAAAATAACATTTTCTTTTAAAAATTAACAATAGCAATAAAATGCAAAAATATCAAGGGATAATTTTAATATGATTGTACAAAGCCTTTACATAGAAAAAAAAATACAACAATAAAAAAGGTCATTTTAAATGCCTAAATAAATGGAGGTGTATATTTATGATTTGGTAAACTTGGTGTTATAAAGATATCAATTTTTCGCAAATTAGTCTATTTAATTGTTATCCCAATCAAAATCTCAGAAGTTATTTTATAAGTGTATGAGCATCAACCAACAAGCAGGTTTCAAACTGTATATAAAAATACAAAGAACCAAACCAATCTTAATGATGATGAAAGCTAACTTCCAAAATTCAAGATTTATTGTAAAGCTACAGTAATTCAGACTGTTAAGTATTGGTACAAAATAGACAAATAGACCACAATTGAGGATTTAGAGGCAAACCCATATATATGCAATTTATGTCAAATGTGGCACGCAGGGCAGGAGAAAAAGGAGAGTCTATCATAACATGTTTTTAATAAATGATGAAAGGTGACTATAAATGTAGAAGATGAGTCCTACATGACACCGTATTTCTAAAAAATCAACTTCAATTGGATTATACATCTAAATATAAAGCAGAAAACAAAGCTTTTAAAATATAACGTCACAAAATATGCTTACTACCTAGTGATAAGCAAAGATTTTTAAACAAAACACACAAAAATATACTAATCAAAAAATGAGTGAACTTTGCTTTATATTTAATGTAACTTTTCAATTTAAAATTTCATCTTTCTAATTAGTCTTTCTCTAATTTTTACTACTACAATGCTTTGCACAAAGTAGGTATTTTTTTAACAATCTTATTGACTGTTAAGTGTTTATTATTTTGCTTTTGCTCAATAATCCTTTCTTTTTCATAACTTCTATATTTTGTGAAATATTAATGCAACAAACTTTTAAAATGCATTATTTATGTTCTTATTTATGAGATGTCCCACCAGATGGTAATGCTCTGTTTCCATGGAATCTTAGTAACAACATTTTGAAAGAAGTCTAAAACTAAATCTCTCATATGCTCATTATTTATAGATCATAGATTACAGAGTTTTAGAATATAGAAAACTTGAATGAGGGATTATATTGGATGATATCTGTAAAGAAAACTGGGGCTCAGAGATACTCAATTCTGTCCCCACAGCAATTTTCTGTCTTTATACATTTTAGCCATTAAACAAATAGTCTGACTACACTTTTAGTATTTGGAAACTAGAAAAATAATGCCTGAAACCCCTACATTTCTGACATTATCTTGTTTCTTAAAAAATGTGTATTTGTCATTAGGTATAACAGTAACATTTATAACATATTTAAATGACTTTTTTCCTTTAAGAATGTAAAGAAACATTTTGTTTGGTCCTAAATGCCTTCATAATACTTAAACAATTAGGTATATTTAATCATTCTCCTACTTTGGAATGCTTAGGTTGTTTTTACTATTTTACTACTAAAAAATATGATCAACATATTTGTGAACCCAGAGTTTTCCATATTTGAGGTTACTTCTTTAAGTTATATTCCTGAAAACATCTACCTTCTTATGAATACGGCTAAATTACTAAAACACACACACACATACACACACACACAGACACACACACAGAGTTTACAATTTTACCAGCAATACAAAATATGTTCTTTCAATAGTGAGATGGAGTCCTTTTATATTTATATAAATCATATGCATGATTTATCTTTACAGAAACTAAAATGAATATTTTCCACATTTTTTATCTTCTTTTGTAAATTTTCTATTTGTATTTGTTTCTACATAAATAATATATTTCAGTGGTTTTGCCCTATTTATTACCTATTTTTCTTTCAATCATATATGTATCTGGTATAAGCAGAATATTCATCCTATACATGCTATATTTATTAAAACTTTTTTTTCTACTTTCTTCTTTAGCCTCTGCTACTATTTCCATTGCAAGGTGGCCTAGTTTTAAAAAATTATAATCTTTACTAAATCTAGCTAGACAGAAAGGCAACCTTATGAGGTTCAGATTCATCCCTATATGACACTAACATCACACAAAGAGATCTCAGCTAAATGTCTATGAGTAAATTAATTGGCCCCCTGCTAGTGGCCAATAGTATAAATTTACATTTAAAGCTAATTCATTGGTTTGTGTATCAGGATTTACACATACCACAACTTGGATGTGCATATGTGACTTCTTTATTTCTCTATAACTGATCTAATCTTTACAACCCTACCCACCCACACACTAGGAAGTAGGTTTAATACTGAATTTGGTTTTCAAATATTAGCACAGTCCAGTTATCTGGAGAGATTACATGCAGTAATCCTACAATAATTCTGCAAAATCATTTCATTTTCCTTTCCATATTTGTCTTCAAGTTGCCATTTGAATGTATGGGAGAGAACTGTAAATCACTTGATGGCATTGGGGAAAAGGGAGAATGCTGCCCTCATGCTAGTCCTTGGATATGCACTGACTGACCAGCCACTGAACTTAGTCATTTAATTGATGGTGAAAGTAAAAACACAAAAACCAGTATGAAGTGAGTACCTAAGAATACGGACACGAATGTAAACTACCAGTACAATCATAATCTGCATGCTGGCTGACTCACAGCTCTGCACCTGCTGTTAATGTCTGATGTTAATAAACCCCTTGTCTATCCCCTCTTAGCTTAGTAAGGATCCAGTGGTTTCTTTCAGCCGACTAGGTCTCCCTAGTCTAGTGCTACAGATCCCTCTCTTACCTTGCCTCCCCAGTTCTCTGCACAAACCTCTGGACAATGGAGGCAGGCTTCCCACTACATTATAACCCTCTTCTTCCCAAGAAGACATCTGTTGTCTCCTATTTCTTTTCCTGGAACTATAATGGTGACCTTCATGTTGGAAGAGAAAACCAGCTTATAAATAAAGGGAAAAAATCAGGAATTCGTATTTTTTAAATATTACATACAATGATGAAATACAAAAAATAATGTCATATAAATACTAGAATACTAAGACTTCATGTGTGTTTTAAAACAATGAATTAAACTACTTAAAATCTTTGTTTCCTTTATATCAACCTGAGACTACAGAGAAAATTTCTTATAAACTTGCTTCCAGAGGCTGTGTGTGCCCTTCATTCTAATACAAACCTATATTCTTCTTTTTTGTTGTTTTTGAGACAGTGTTTCACTCTTGTTGCACAGGCGGAGTGCAGTGGTGCAATCTCATCTCACTGCAACCTCTGCCTTCCAGGTTCAAGTGATTCTCCTGCCTCAGCCTCCCAAGTAGCTGGGATTACAGGCACCTGCCACCACAACCAGCTAATTTTTTGTATTTTTGGTAGAGATGGGGTTTCTCCATGTTGGCCAGGCTGGTCTTGAACTCCTGACCTCAAGTGATCAACCCATCTCGGCCTCCTAAAGTGCTGGGATTACATGTGTGAGCCACTATGCGTGGCTGAACCTACATTCTTAAGGCTAGTCATTTGACACCCAAATCAGTATCATATATGGAAAAGAAAATGAGTCCGTAGAAGTCACCTATCATTAGGTATACTAAAATCACATGAATTTGAGAGTAAGGTAGACTTTAATTTTTTTTTTCTTATTCAGCATCTTTCTTTTGGTAACATCATCTGGTTTTCCTTTCAGTTATCAAGTCTTCCCCACTTTCAGTCTACATTGTTTAAATGAAGCTGACCATAGCTCTCTCATCCTGGAGTAGGCGTGTGACTTAGCCCTGCACAGTGAGCATAGTCTACCTCCTTGGTCATAGCAATTGGTGTGAGCGTGATCCAAGTCATCCAGTGATATTTAGTGTTGGGATTTTATTGGGATAATTCAGAAGAGAAATCGTTTTTCACTGGAATAGTTAGCAGTAAGTCTAGAGTTTTCTGGAGGCCACCTCAGATAGATAGATTACTCTTGGAAGATAGCCAACACAAAACAAACTAGAGCTAGGGATAAAAAGAGAAAGATGACTTCATTTGACTGAATTTAGCAAGCCCTGAAGCAGGACGAAACCCTGGAATTTTCTATCATGTTAGTCAATGAATTCTCTTTTTGTTGTTGTTGGTTTAGTTAACTTGAATTTAAATTTCTATTAGTTGCAGATAAAAAGACTGTTGAGTAATGTAGACTGTACTGTTTCTACTGCATACCACACCATTGCCAAGAGTATCCACCTCCCTTATAGTTTATTTAGATTCTTTCCAGAGGGCTAAATTTAGATTTATGAGGAAATATTTTGTATGTCATTGATACATGTAAGAGAAATAGAGTTTCTGTTTATTATTTCTCTGAAGATATTATTATAATTGAGTAAAGAATGATGTCCTGGCTAATTGTGCAACAATTAAAAACAAGCAAAGCAAAGCAAAACAGCAAGTAGTAATAACTTGACTAGAAATTACACACTAACCTCTGCTGGTTGTTTGGAATGCCAAAAAGGAACAGTTTTTTGCTACTTCAAACATAAATGCAAGTCTAGTGATAGAAACTCCATCATATCAGGAATAGTCAATATTTTAAATATGGTGGTAAAATATCAAAATTTATAAATCTTGAAAGTTTTTATGGTATTTGCTTTAAAATTATTTAAAAATTGTATTTAGTGCATTTTTGTATATTCCTAGATTATAAGCCAATTTACTAATTTTAAATAGCAGCCACAACCTTTAACCAGTATAAAAATTGCCTTTGTCTAGATTAGGACTTCTGTAAATTCTGCAAAATAAAGATTTCCATTTTTTTGCAGCTTTGACCACTTAGGCTCCAGTGATCCTCCCACCTCAGTATGGTAAACAATAACTTCATATCTTCCTTTAATAAAAATTGACTGTCAGAATTGGAAGTTTCTTTTCATGAATAATTGATAAAAACAACAAATATGCCTTCCTAAAGTGACTTAAATTACACTAAATTGAAGCAGCAAAATTAGTACTACCTCAAATTTCAAACTTTCTTTAAAAGGAAAATGATATTTTAAAAGTATAATAAAATATAGCATTGTATTTATTTATTTTGTGAAACACTGTGCTGAAACTTTTTTTTTTTTTTTCTTAAGATGAAGTCTCACTCTGTCACCCAGGCTGGAGTACGGTGGCATTGTCTTGGCTCACTGCAACCTCTGCTTCTCGGGTTCAAGCGATTCTCCTGCCTCAGCCTCCCGAGTAGCTGGGATTAGAGGAGCCTGCCACCACGCCCAGCTAATTTTTTGTAGAGATGGAATTTCACCATGTTGGCCAGGCTGGTCTCTAACTCCTGACCTCGTGATCCACCCGCCTTTTGCAAGTGACTGTTAACTACAAAAGTTTTTGCACCATGTATAATCTGATCTAACCGTTAGCCTCCCAAAGTGCTGGGATTACAGGTGTGAGCCACTGCGCCCAGTGCAGAAATTTTTAATAAAAATAAATACATTGGCCAGGCTTGGTGGCACACAGCTATAATCACAGCACTTTGGGAGGCCAAGGTGGGTGGATCACCTGAGGTTAGGATTTCGAGACCAGCCTGGCCAACATGATGAAATCCCATCTCTACTAAAAATACAAAAACTTAGCCAGGTGCGATGTGGTGAGCCGAGATCCACCACTGCACTCCAACCTGGTACCAGAGCAATACTCCATCTCAAAAGAAAAATAAATTAATAAAAAATTAATAATACATTGGTTTTTATATCTATGCCAAAATGTTAAATGAAACAAGACATTGCAAGTAAAACTTGTTTTTTCCCACACTTTTAGCAAAAGTATAAAGTGCAAATCTTGAGGCTGGGCATGGTGGCTCATGCCTGTAATCTTAGCACTTTGGGAGGCCAGATCATAAGGTCAGGAGTTTGAGACCAGCCTAGCCAACATAGTGAAACTCTGCCTCTACTAAAAATACAAAAATTAGATGGGTGTGGTGGCACATGCCTGTAGTCCCACCTGCTTGGGAGGCTGAGGTGGAAGAATGGCTTGAACCCAGGAGGCAGAGGTTGCAGTGAGCTGAGACCACCATTGCACCATTGCATTGCGACAGAGTGAGTCCCCCCACCAAAAAAAAGTGAAAATCTTTATCTGCTTTTCTAAAATGTTGACAACATTTAAAAAAATCTATTGAAATTATCCTAAGTTGAAGACAAGGCTATGTGGCAAAACTGATCTGGGAATCCCACACACACCAACATGACTACTCTTTTATTATCTATGCTGCACTTGTCATTGTGCTTAGCCTCTTTATGTTATTCCATCAATTATAGTTTGTTGTATAAGAAGAACTTGGAGAGCAAATGATGACTTATTTATTTTGCCCTGATATTTTTATTCCCAGGTCTATTCAAATATTTGTTAAAGGGATTAATAGGGCCGGTCGTGGTGGCTCAGGCCTGCCATCCCAGCACTTTGGGAGGCCAAGCCAGGTGGATCACGAGGTCAAGAGACTGAGAACATCCTGGCCAACATGGTGAAACCTCGTCTTTACTAAAACTCAAAAATTAGCTGGACGTGGTGGTGCATGCCTGTAGTCCCAGGTACTTGAGAGGCTGAGGCAGAAGAATTGCTTGACTCGGGAGGTGGAGGTTGCAGGGAGCGGAGGTTGCAGTGAGCCGAGATGGCACCACTGCACTCAAGCCTGGCGCCTGGAGACAAATCGAGGCTCTGTCTCAAAAAACGAAAACAAACAAACGAAAAGGGATAAATAGATAGATGGATAGGTGAACAGAAAATAAAGACCACAGTTTTACACTCTTTCTATTACATGATACCAATATTGAATAAGTCATTTAACTCTCTCTGGATTTCAGTTTCCTAAGCTGTAAAGTGATGAAGTTGGACTAAATAATATCTAAGTTTTTTCAGACCTAAAGCTCTATGGATCTTTAAGAGGGCTGCAGCCAAACAATCAGACACCTTTGAGGCAAACACATATCCTATCCTAATGTTTTATAATTTATAATAATAAAACTCCTTGAACTTGATATCTCTTTACTATCCTATATAAAATCCATTAATATCCTCTATAATATATTTTTTCACACCTATGTAATACAAGTAGTAAATAAATGTAATATAATTGTGAGCTCTGGGAAAGTATATTCCTTTCAGGGCTCAGTATCTTTAATATCTCCCTTAGTGATTGTGGATAATATAAATTTAACACCTATTTATTGGGTAAGTGGCTAAAGAATCCTGATTTTTAAAACTTATTTTACAATACTTTAATTTCTTTGCATTATTCTTTTTTCAATTGATATTACAGTTCTAACTATATAAGGGTCTGACATATTAAAATCATATTTCTATTTTTAGTATAACATTTTAAAGTTTAAATGCAGATAATTATTGACTCATAGCTTGCAAATAATCATCCATATATTTTCCTAAATCAAGTATACCAACATGGGTGAATAATAATATTTTGGTACCTAATTTTTATTTAGCATAACTGAACCTACATATATTTGCTACTCACAGATGAAAATAGAGAAAATGATTGAAAATAAGGGTAAGGAAATCAAGAAAAACTAATCTGAAAAGAAATTCAGGCATTAAGACATTAACAATTTTCTTTACAGACTCATTAAAAGACTTGTGTAGAGTGGTGAAAAATACAACAGAAAAGAATCAACTCACTGAGAAAGAATATGTAAAAAAAAACATTTCTCAGGTCCAAGCCTATAAATCTTGGAAATTTTTATGTTGGAGATGGATGCCTTCATTCAAAATATTTTTCATATTTCTTTTGTGTTCAAAGGCAAGAAATAAAAGAAGTGAAAATATTTTGAACTTATTAGTAGACATTGATTTTGCAGTGCCTCTAAACATTGGATCTTAGCTGGACTGGAAGAATCATATTAAGATGTCCAGTTATGAAACCACTAAATAAGAAAAAGGGAGCTAAAAGACAGAGAAATTTGAACTTTTAGGGGATATGGACAAATTTATAGCACATGACCTCATCAAAGTCAAGGGTATGGAAGAATTACAATGTTTTGGACATGTTCAATAACTCAGATTGGAGGAGAGGTAATTTTGAATTTACTCAGTTCTAAGTAAATGCAACCTGAAATGTATATTGTGAATAGCAGGCTGAAATGTAAGCGATTCAGAGACTGGCTGGTGTTGGAGTAGGTGAGAGAGAGCTACCCCGCACATTTGCCACAGATCAGAGAAATAGACACAAATACAGAGAAGAAAATGGGAAATAATTCATCCTAGTAAAATAGGTGGTAACACAACAAAGAGTCACAGAGCACAAATGTTACCAAAAGAATCTTGTAGAAAAAAAATTAGGTCTGACAGGAATTTACAGCACCTGGTTTTGAGAGTCTCTAGCCAAAACCTAACAGCTGAGTGGCCACAGGCAATAATTAAAAGTTAAGTTCTTTATTATCTATAATAATTCAGTAATGTACATTTCAGGTTGTATTTACTCAGTTCTGAGCCAAGTGCCACCAGAAATAGGAGGTATAGGAAAAGGGATGGAGATGAGTGAGGTCTAACTTTGCCCCTAGAGGGCTTAGATTCTAAAGGAATAGACAAACATGTGATAAGGACTTTCTGGTTCAAAGTGAAAAGACATGAGTAGTAAAAAGCACATTGAGAGTCTAGAATAAAGAAACAATTAATTCTTACCTAGGGGAGTAGAACAGAAATGTTTTAAACTAGGTTAAAAATACAACATAAGCAAGGATTCAGAAGAAACAAAATGCCCAGTCATTTTAGGGGCTAATGAATAGACTAATGTCAACTGAAGGCAGGGTGCAAAAAATCTGAAAAGTTGTTGGAGATCAGGTCTTACAAGAAATGTCATACTTTATTCTTTTTGCAAGTGACTCTAACTACAAAAGTTTTTGCACCATGTATAATCTGATCTAACCATTAGTCTCAAAAATATTTTTCAAAATTGATTATTTCAACAGCCAAAAGTGCATTTCTGGCTATTTCAAAGTTATTTAAATAATTGCTATGCCATCTGAAGGACTGGAAGGTAATAAAGCACATTATTTAAGGACGAGCTGTAAAGTCAGACTGACTTTGTTCAAATCCCATGTCTGCCACTTACTAGCTATATGACTTGAGCATGCTACTAAATTGCTCTGTGCCTCAGTTTCTTCATCTGTAAAATACACTTTAATGGCATATAGCAATAGTTCTGCAAGGGTAGCCTCTAAGAAAGGAGTGACAATAACCATTGCAATGAGTACAAAATGGAGAAAGAATAACAAAATTCATGTGCAAAGTAAAAAATCCATCCATTGCTCTTTATCGCTTTTAACATCTTCATTTAAAAAAAATCCACATTCCCACCAAGAAAATGAAAGCAAAATATTAGGAACTTAAATATATATTACTTAGTTATATACATACAATTTTTTGATCAAGAACAAGCAAGTAAATAAATATCCCTATTCTTACGCATGAGGGCACTGGTTCTCAAAGGGCTGTTCCAGAGGCACAGCAGCAACAGCATCCTCTGGACCTTGTTATAAATGCAAATTCTCGTGCCCCACCCCAGACTTACTAGATCAGAAACTTTGCAAATGGGACCAGCACTTGGTCCTTTAACAAGCTCCCTGGGTAATTCTAATACTAATGTTTGAAGACCACAGCATTAGACATAAAGCTTTGCCTCAATTTATAGGAATCTATCTATAGGTACTTAGGGAGTGAAATCCCCTCCACACTTTATTGGAAAGGGTAATGGAAAACAATGTATATGGGATGGGCAGAACTTTTTAATTTGAGAACCATCTGAGAACCTCCTTTGTATTTCTGTGAGGAGATGCCATGCCAGTTATGCCAAATATATTTACATATCATCTTCCCAGGGGACAAGGCAATTTTTTAAAGTAGTGATGTACATTCTTCTAAAATTCTTAGCTAAGTTCATTATAGTGCCAAAGACAACTTGAGATTTGTAATGAGAAAAAGAAAAATGTTAGTGAAAAACAAATACATATGAAACAATCCATACTCTTCCTAGAAGAAAACTTGGGGGACAGGTCCTTGATATTGACCTTGATGATTTTTTTATATCACACCAAAAGCTCAGGCAACAAAAGCAAAATTAAACAAGTGGCACTACACCGAACTAAAAAGTTCTGTACAGTAAAAGAAACA
This sequence comes from Cacajao melanocephalus, assembly GCA_963573385.1. NCBI lineage: Eukaryota > Metazoa > Chordata > Mammalia > Primates > Pitheciidae > Cacajao > Cacajao melanocephalus. The sequence goes on from CAUYLG010058579.1 coordinate 267,784, forward strand.
GTCAATAAAATGAAAATGCAACCTATGGAATGGGAGAAAATATTTAAAAACCATGTATCTAATAAGTGGTAATATCCAAACACTATATGAAACTCACACAACTCAATAGCAAATAACAAACAAATAGCCAAATTTACAAATGGGCAATGGACCTGAATCAACATTTGCCAAAGAGGATACACATATGGCCAATATAAATGTTAAAAAGTGTTCAACATCATTAATCATCTGGGAAATGCAAATCAAAACCACAATGAGATGTCACCTGACACAAGCTGAGAGATAGTAAGTGTTGGAGAAAGTGTGGTGGAAAAGAAACCCTTATGCATTGCTGGTGGAAATGCATATTGGGACAGCTATTATGGAAAACAATGTGGGGGTGCTTCAAGAAATTGAAACTAGAAGTACCATATGACCCAGCAATCCCTCTGTTGGGTATATAACCAAAGGAAATGAAATTAGCACCTCATAGAGATCTCTGTGCTCCTTTGTTCTTTTCAGCATTATTTATAATAGCCAAAATATGGAAATAATTTAAGTATCCATCAACAGATGAATAATTTTTTTTTAAATTACGGTATATATCTACCATGGAATGTTATTTGGCCTTTAAAAGGAGATACTGCCATGTGTAACAACAAGGATGAACCTAGAGGACATTATGCTAAGGAAGTAAGCCAGACACAGAAAGAAAAAGACTGTATGATTTCACTTCTATGTGGAGTCTTTAAAAAAACAGTTGAATAAATAAAAACAGTAAAACAGTGGTTACCGGGGGAGGGGGTGTGGGGTGGAAATGGGGAGAAGTAGGTTAAAGAGTACAAATTCACAGTTATATATGATACATTTAGAGATACAAGGTATAACATGAGGATATAGTTAATAATATTGTATTATATACTAAAAATGTATTAAGAGAGTGGATTTTGGCTGGGCGCAGTGGCTTACGCCTGTAATCCCAACACTTTGGGAGGCCGACGCAGGCGGATCTCGAGGTCAAGAGATCGAGACCATCCTGGCCAAAATGATGAAACCCTGTCTCTACTACTAAAAATACAAAAATTAGCTGGGCATGGTGGCATGTGCCTGTAGTCCCAGCTACTTGGGAGGCTGAGGCAGGAGAATCACTTGAACCCAGGAGACAGAGATTGCAGTGAGCCAAGATCACGCTGTTGCACTCCAGCCTGGCGACAGAGCAAGACTCTATCTCAAAAAAAAAAAAAAAAAAAGTGGACTTTAGTTATTCTCAATTCACACACACACACACACACACGGTAACTATGGAAAGTGATGGATATGTAAATTTGTAGTAATCATGTCACTCATTTCATTATGTATATGTATATAAAAACACCATGTTATATACCTCAAATATATACAATAAAAATTTTTTAAAGGAAACTATAAACAAAATGCATATTAAATGACCACAATGAAAAAAAAAAGCTTTAAAAGTCAACAAAAGCAACCAACTTTAAAAATTTCTCATGTGTTAAATCTTAAAACATACACGGAATTCACTGGCTAGAAGATACTGAAGCAAATAGTTTTGTAAGAGTGAAAAATGATACATTTATATAGCTAAGAATAGAACTAGCAGTTATAGTACCTAAAATAAAATTACAAGGACTGTAAATCTTTATCCTTTATGGTATACTGCTGGGATTAGAAAGAAAATCTACTTATGATTTATGGCCTTAATAGTTCTGAGATTCCTATGAGTATTTTTCTTTTTCACTTCTTAAACTTGCTTTGGCCAATCTTACTATGATATTTGGAGCTTACATTTTATACTGGAAATATACCATAAGCATGTTCCATGTTCGGTGTCTCAGTAACAAATATTCCTTATTAATACATATTACCAAAATACAGCTTCTTGTGAAAAATAAATTTGAGTTCATCCTAAGTATTTCAGAGTATATAGCAATAGGAAGTGAGAGAAAATGCAGCCCACTATGAATGTGAGTTGAGGTGTTTTATCATCAGCCAAGTGAGAGTTGGTAGACTTGGCTTAAAGGCACCATGTCAAAAAACACAATAGCCAAGTAGCATCTGTGTAGGCAGGTTATATATAGACAAAGGATAGTATAGACTATTTCAAGCATATAATGAGAAAAAGGGATGCTTTCTTTAATGTCATTTATTAACAGCCCTTAAGCTCTATCTATAGAGAAATTAAAGTGCTGAAGAGAGACAATTATCTGGAAAGACTTGGTAATAAAAGTTTATTTTTTAAAAGTTATTCCAGCCCTTACCTACTTTGGTTGTTTTTATTAATCTCACTGAATAATCACCCAATTGCCCAGGTAGCTTTGAGCTATAAATGAACATAAACTGTTTACCCAGGGTTAAAATAAATTAGTTTTCCACTGTAGGACAAAGCTAGGAATTCAGGATGGGAGTTGATCAGAACTAAATGTCCTAAAAAGCTTGATGTAGAAGCAGTTAAAGTTGCAGTGGCACATGAGAGGAGGTGATGTAAAAAACATCTAAAATAATGGAAAAAAGATTAATCCCTTGGTGAAATTTCACAGTATTTGTACAGTCTGAATGGAAGAGAAATTTTTGGTCTTTTAAAATTTTTTGTAAGCCCTGAATTTCCAAGCAGGCAATTTAAACCAGTCTTGTTGAGAAGGCAATAATTTTAAAAACAAAGATAGAAGCAGAATTAGAGTAGGTTAATAATAATATGGACTAGACTTGTGACCTCCAATATTTGTGTTTCCTGCCCTTAAACTTTCTTATCTAGATTCCTTAACCATCTCAAAGAAATTCTGAAGAGAAAGCGGTAAATGGTAAGCTGTTCACAACACATATTCTCTGATGCTGTCTGCTGATTGCAGTCTTACATTCTTTATCTGGCTGGAATGTGAATCACCAATATAATGTATGAGTACTCCATTTCTGACGTCAAATTTTTTCTCCCATAGCCTCATAAATGTTCATTCCTTACAGATTATGAAGAGCCATGATACATTTTATGCCATTGAATTCTAATAACACCTCTATGAGATACAAAAGTGATTATTAAACCTACCCAATAGTATATAAAAAGTTAGCAAAACAGAGGTCAGCCTAAGTTTGAAGCCACATTCTGCTGCTTACTAACTATGGAAGTTTGAGAAGTTACTTAACCTCTTGATGCCTCAGTTTACTCATATGTAAAGTGGAGACAAACAAATATTGCCTCCATCAAAGGGTTGTTGTGAGGTTTGTGTCAGTTAATGCTTGTAAAGTGCCTAGAGCCAGGCCTGGAACATAGTAGGTGCTATGTAGCAGTAGTATGCATAGTAGTACTAACTAGGAGCTGTTAGTACTCTATTTAGCGTTAGATCTAATTTTGAAATCTCAGTTCCATGTGTCTTAGAGCTGTGTGCCCTGGGAAAATCCCTTCATTTATCTGATCCCTCCTTTATTCTTGGATAATTTGGAGATTTAAAAAAAAATCAAAAAGAAATTTCACAGAGGTGACGTGAAGATTTAACAGGATAAAATGTATCACAGTTCTTTGTAATGTACAAGGAATAAAAGTTGACCTAGATGGCTAAGAAGTTTTGGTGCCAGAAATCAACTGTATATATATAATACTAACCTACTTAGACACCAATGTTCACTGACTTTCTGACTCTGGGAGTACATTCCAGATTTTTTTTTGTAATAAATGAAAGTAAAATTGATCCTTAACCCATCAAGGCTAACTGGCAGTTACCATGGAAAATGACAATATTAAAAATTACACTTCTGACAAAACTTACATGTTAACAATAGCTTTTCATTTCAGTATGAACATCATTCTCAGTTATGTGATAATATTGTAATCAAAGGTTGAGAAAAGCTAATGAAATACTATAAAGTGTCAACTGTAAAATTAATTTTAGTGGAACAAATTGGAGAAGTGGAAAAGACAAATTGGTTGGGAGTAAGACCATCCTAATAATTAGCCATTGGAAAATGTTCTCACTGAGCAAAACAAAGGTCACATGGAGGTCTGCTGCTAAGGTTCTGAATGATGAATCAGAAAATGGATAATGTTCAGAAATCAGTGGAGAAACTAAAGACTTTAAGCCATGCAACATAATCAATAATGAATTACACTTAAACACTTTCTTCAAGTCTCCAAATACATGGCAATCATGACAAGTGAGGCAGAAGTAGGTGGAAGGTTGAGGAGGGAGTCCCTCTTCTAATATGAGTTTTGAATATATCAATCAGGAAATGAAGGCCTTATCCTGAATTCAATGGCATTTCTCTCAAATGGCAAGTGGTTTCTCCAAGACTGTGTCTAGACAAAGGAATCCATGACTGGGTGTGGCAGTACCAGGGCAAGTCCTTGTTCGTCAGTTCTTTTGGTCAGGGGCTCTGACTTGGCCATCCTTCTGGCTCCTGCAGTGTCTAGAATGGTTTTGCACAGTAGTAAATAAGCATTTAATGAATAAATGTTCATTTATGTCTTACCCAGGCATTTATTAAAAACTTGAAGGAAAAATCATCTTCTATTTGTTTATATTCTTTACAGTATATATGGCATAATAAATATAAATATAGACAATTGTTAAAAATTTAATTGGAAGAATTTTATTTGTATTTTTGAGAAATTATGGTATTAACATATATTGTTGATCCCTTATTGACTAGGAAAATTGTAAACTACAATCGTTTATATCAGTTGTAAGAAATAAAGCAAATAGCAAAAATGTATGAGTTGATCATTTTCATGTGCTTAAGTTCTACCTTAAAACTAAAATTTATTATGAAAATATTTGGGCTCTTATCTAAGCACTGCCACTGACGAGAGAGTTAAGCTTGGAAATTTCACTTTTATTCATAGTGTGACAGAGTTGGCTATTGGATTAAATAAGATAATACATAGGACAGTATATTGCATGGTATAAACCTAGAATAATGGCATGCTCAATGTAGACAGGCACTAGCAAAGAGACTACAACCAGTTTTTTTTTTTTTTTTTTTTTAATGTCACAATGGTAGTTGTAGAAAACCCCATTGGTTCTGGAATTAGACAAAGTTGCGGCCAAATCCTTAGAATGACACTTACTTACTGACTTTGAGGAGTTTTCTGAGTGCCAGATTCCTCATAAATAAAAGGGGGGTCATTCATTTACACCTTCTTTGATTTCCTCAAAAGATAAATATGGAAACATATGTAAGATATTTAAACCAGTGCCTGACACATGGAATTTGCTTGTCTGTGAGCAGTTTCTCCTCCTTCCTATTCTTTTTTCTCCTCTTCTATGAACAGATCCTCAGAAAGGTGGACAGGGAACAATGAGGATATTCAGGAAAGGGAGCAAAAACTGCTATGATAGTGGAAGCAACAACAACCATGTGTTACTACTGGCTCTTCTCCGTCCCCAAAATGAATTTAGTCTTACTGACTGTACTTTCTCATCTTGTTAGGTAAGGTAGCTAGTCTTGATAAGTCAAAGACCTGAGTGTTAATTCTGGCCAAGTGTTTGACTTGCACAACACCAAACATTTCCCTTAACTATTACTCTAGAATTCATTTCTTCATCTGATACTAGTATGTCTGATAATTTTACAAGTGATGGATAAGGGCTGTGAAGTGGGGCAGGGAATAACTAAGACAATCAAAAGAGAAAAACATGCTTGTAAAGTGCCTAGAGCCATGTAATTCTGAATATTATCCACTTTCTTATCCCCTGAGAAAGTCTGTGGAAGAAGAAAGGAAGAAGAATCAAATCTGAAACTCATGAAATAATCCTTAATAAAGCCCTTAAATCCCATGACTCTAAACGTCTGGAATTGACTTGAAGTACTGACAACTGTAGAGCACCATCTAGTCTTGGGCTCTAGAACTGCAACCAAGTCTTCTGATTCTCAATGGTAGGTAAAGTTATTTCCCAGCGGGGGAAGGAAAACTTACTTTTTAGTGTTTTTAGTTTACTTATTAAAATTCTAAATTGGCTTTTTTTCTGATTCCCTCAGAAAATAAGCACGCTTTGCAACGGCTGTTGTTCATTTGACTTATTGGAGTTTCTTATGGAAAATAAATTATTCATAGACAAATATGAAATATAAAACAGATCATAATAGCAAAGGTTTATGTACATTTAAACACAATGATGTCAGTGCTTTCATTATGAACTTCTTTATCTGGAACTTATGAATCAGCAGTATAAATTCCAAGCAAGTGTTATCTTGGTGTATAATCAACTCCAGTGTATTTTAGAAACAATCTAATGTTAATACAATCAGTATTTTATAAAAAGAACAAGATTCTACTTGACAGTTTTAATGTCAAAAGTATCTTTTAGTCTTGAATGGAAAATTAGGTTTTCATTATCTGAAAATATTTTAAAACAAAATGTTTTTGCCATCTTCATTTTTTCTTGGCTTAGAGATTACATTATACATTTCAGCTAATTGTTTATGCTGCCCTTTTTGGTCAATTTAAATATTCTTCCAGTTATGTTTATTGTGCATATATAACTATTTAGAAATAATTAAAAGAAAGGGAATGAAATTTTACAAGAGTTTTTAAAAGAATGAGAACACAGATTGATTTAGTTAACTTGAATTTTGTTTATAAAAAGACATCTTTCATGCTTGACAACTCACCATAGTATTCATATTCTATTCCTACATAAGCTTTAAAAATATTTATTAGCTACAAAAAGAGTAATCACTTTTGATTATTCTGACAAAAATGTTTTAAAAGTTTCACACTGAAAAATGTCATCAATGCTTCAAAATCATAATACTTTAAATTTATATAGGATCATAGTACTTCAAAACACTATTTAATACATCACCCATTATCAACAAGCTTTATGTAAGAGGCCACTTTAAGTGCTTTAACCTATGTCTTTTATATTCCTTAATTGTTCTACCAATACTTAATTAAACTTCTGGTGTATATTTTTCTTCTTGCCATGTAGTTGAAAATGTGTCTATTCCTCCAGGAAAAAATTTAACTACCTGATACCAGGGTTCAGTGGTTACTGGGAGCAGCAAAGTCTTAGTATTCAGGTCATATGATGCTTCTCAAGAGCTAAAACATAATTAGGTAATACTGAACCTGATGAAAGGTGAAATAAAGCATCCTTTGGTATAGTTACTTCTACAACACCCTGAAGAATTACTCTCATCCCAACTGACCCAATCATGCACTGTTCTCAAGAGGATTCAACACATTTGTCAGTTATTCTTAAATAATCCCTTTAGTCCAGTTCCAAACCTTCAAGATTGTATCATATTTTTCGTTTCTATAGAAACTTTATTTCCAATCTTCTCAAAAATATTGCTTAGGACTCTAATCCAAAGCAAGCATTATTGAGCCACTTCTGGGTAAAAAGTGCACCTATCGAACAATAAGGAAGCAAATTTAAGGGAGCAAGAGGAAAATTGTGAAATCACTGGTTTTCCAGATAAGACAACTCTCAGTTTTAGTAAGGAACAAAATGTGGAATGATCAACTCTGTCAGAATTCAACTATAATGTTTTGGACATTTGAATAAAATTGGCAGATTTGTTTATGCTTTTTATTTTCAAATTGGTTTTTGGGACTCAAAGCAAACATCTGAAATGTCAAGGACTTAAGCTATTTGTTAACCAATTTACAAATAGGATCCTATATATCTTATTTTGGAAAATGTTACCTAATGTATTTTTTTAAAAAGGTAATTAATTTGTAAATATATATTTTTTCTCCAAAACAAAATTGCTCTCATCTTATGATTTTCTATAATACAGAAACAGTCTTTGAATATATAACTGCCTAAAAGTTTTTACTTTTTTATTTTTACTCATCTAGATAAAAAATTCAAAACTAATATATGAACTATACTGCCCCTGTGCAGTGAATGCTCCAAAAGAGCAGGTTGCTTAGAATCAGTAGAAATGCAAATTTAAAGGGAAAAGCAAATAAAAGTTGGAGCGGGGATTGAATCTTTATGGAATTACTGCAGCAGTTGGCAGATAAGACAATTAGGCCATATCAACAGAGAAACAAATGCACAAACACATGGATCTTTGATCAATTATCTAAAGTTGTTTCTCTTGAGATCATGATGAACGAGCTTACAATATCTGATCAGAAAGAATCCTAAAACAGCTACAATCATCCCTTGGTATCTGTAGGGGATTATTTCCAGGACTTATCTTAGATATCAAAATCCAAGGATGCTCAAGTTCCTGAATTAAAATGGCCTACTATTTGCATATCACTTATGCACATTCTCCTGGATACATTAAATCTCCCATAGATTATTTATAATAGCTAATGTAGCGTCAGTGTTATGTGAACAGTTGTTAGCCTGTGTTCCTTAGGGAATAATGGCAAGGAGAAAGTCTGTATATGTTGAGTACAGATGCCTATATTTTGATCCATGGTTGGTTGAATCCAAAGATTTGGAAACCATTAATACAGAGGGCCAATTATACTATGTTTTGGAAACTTATCTTTTTTATATAATTTACTTTTTTTTTTAAAATAGCGATGAGGTCTTGCTATGTTGCCCAGGCTGGTCTTAAACTCCTGTGCTCAAGTAATCTATCTGCCTAGACCTCCCAATGCATTGTGATTACAGGCATGATCCACCTTGCCTGGCCAAGGAACTTCTCTTTTTTGTCTTGTTTTTCTTAAGTTGGTTATGTCTGTGGTTATCGTTGGAGGGAATTTCTCGCTAATTTTAAGTTTCTCTGGGAAAATCAACTTTCTATTAGTAAAAATGTTAATTAATTGCCAACGATATCTTGAAACTACAAAAGTATTCCATGATAAATGTGCATTTTATAATAATAGAAACAATCCAAGTCTCAAATTATGGAATCTTGTCTATCAGTGTTGATTTGCTATCAGAGGGTGACCAGACAGTGACAAGAGCAAAAAATAGAAAGAAGGCAGAAAGAATCAGCTAAAGCACAGAGTTGTAAGAGTTGCAGAGGCCAACCTGAGTAGCAAGTCATAGCTGACAGAATGTGTAGAACGTTGGCATAGCAGGATGACAAATGTCATCTCACGTCTCTTGAGAAACATGACAGCCCCTTAGATGTAGAACACTTCTCATTGATTTCTATTAATCCTGTAAACTAGAATAGGCAGCACAACACAGAGCTGTAGTAGTCTATCCAAACATTTTCCTTTTTATACTTACATTTCCATGAAAAGAAATTCAATGAAACCTGAACAATAAACCTAAATAAGGTTAATGGAAATGGTTAAATCTATCAAGTAAACTTTAATTTCTCATTAATTTATACTCCTTGTTTTCTATCTATAAATTCTGGAACCTCTGGACATCTATTGGAATGTTTAGTGGTATAAATTCTGAAACCATTGAGCATCTATTGAAATGTTCAGTGGTTCCAGAATTTACCTAACAGTAGCAAAAATATTGATCAAATCTTCATATCATCTCTATGATACTTTTGATCCAATCCTCTAAAAACAAGAGTTTTAAAACACTTAAGAGTCCATGATTTGTCATTTTGTTGTTATAAATTTATGTAACACATGGAGCTTTTTGCTAATTAATACATCTACTAATGTACACTATTAAAGAATACAGACCAAATCAAGGAATTCAGGTGTTTTTTGTTTTTTGTTTTTTGTTTTGTCTGCTACAATGTAGTGTACCTTATGGTCATCTAACACAAGAGATTCTTTTCCATGTTTGTAGAAGACCCACCACATGAAGCAGAACTTGCCTCCCACCATTATAGTTGAAACCATGAGACAGTCTCTTTCCCAGCTAAGTGCACAGCACAGGTGTATTTTTACCAGACTACTTTTACGGTGTGATTTAATCATTGTTTCTTGCTGTATATCTTTGAAGAAGTTGTGTGAGTTACCCAGTACCTGTTTAACAAATCCATTTTCTGCTTACATCAAGCAGAGTTAGTTTCATTTGCTGAATGATAAAGAGAGCAAATGAAGAGGCATGGTTGCAGACCACAGTCTATCATGACAAGGGAGCAAAGCAAAGGGTCTAATATCTGGCCTGGTGGAATGGAAAGCAGTGAAAATCCTATTTATATTAATTGATGGTACTTCAGAAATCACAGCATCAAATTATTTACTAAATCACCTGGGATGAAATACCCACTGAAGACAAGGCTTTGGGGAAATAAGTGGCCAATCCCCAGGAGTAGTTTGAAGGGCTTGAAGAATTAAAAGACTTAATTCTTGGGAAAGGTCGTTACTTCTAACAGTACCATACAACTTATACATAAAGAGAACGGCAAGGTAAAGGAGGATAGCTAAGGATCTCTCTGTTCCACATTTATGGAACAAATTTATCCATCTGTCTGATTTTGCTTCCTGGACATATATTTTTCTCAAGAAAATTTGCAGTGGCATGGGTGCCTGATGGAGCACTGATAGGGACTAAAATCACTCCTTTCACAAAATGTTCAACTTGAATTTTGAATGATTCCCCTACATTGGAAAGAGTCAGATACTATTAAATAATTAAATCCAAGATAGATAAGGAAATAAAAGAACATCTAATCCTTAACTGTGTTAAAATTTTCATGTCAAGATAAGTGAATTGCATCATTAATTAGGCAGGTTAAGGAATAAGGCATGCTTCAGACTTGAAAATGCAGAGTTCAATAGAGAAGTTGGGAACAAAGAGTGAGCAGGAAGCTGAGGACAGTTTATAGTATTTGAAGACAGGAGAAAGCTAACCTGACAGCAAACATTGGCCTCAATGGAGGAACAAGTGTTTAAAAAAGGCTCAAACAAGACTCAAGTAAGCATTGATACCAGCTTAATCTCTAATGCAGAGATTTAGTAGCAGGGTAATCTGATTAGTTGTTCAATTCATAAGTTGGCAGAATCCCCATCCCTTCACATTTTCTAGGGAAGGGGGACTTACAATATTATAATTCGCTAAGTCAATGAGACCTCAACAACTGGCTTTCATTTAAGTTGATGTCTCAGGAGGCTCAATTTTTTAAGATTTTAAAAAAAGAACTGAGATAACTAAGGACTAATATATACATATGAAGGTGAGAATCCAACCTATTAACTCAGGCCTACAATAAGATGAGTGGGGAATACAAAGATTTAACATTACCTTAGCTACTTAACCCATAGGACAGGAGTTTTTGGTCAGCACAAGAGTTGTGCAGTGCAGACAGATTCCCAATGTCAGAGACAAGGCCATTTCCAAAGTCTCTAATAACAAAATTTTCTGTTTCAACTGGGATTCTTCAGGACCTAGACTGATACTGACTTTTAAAATTCTGTGGCATCCATTTGTATGGCACAACACTGACTGAAGAAACAAAACAAGGGTTGGAAAATTGCCTAAGAAATTATTTAAAAGATTTTGCTGTCATGTTTTAGAGATCACAGGGAATGAGAGTTTTGCAGAAGACCGGAGATGACCATTATAGTTACTACTTTGAAAAAAAGAAAAACAGATAAATCGCTTAAAAGTAAATTTAAAAATAGAGGTAGACTTTGCTTCTTGAAAAAATTCCATTTGGATCATTAAGCAGAGAACTTTTTGACTTTGGGGAAATAATGTAGTAAACATTAAATGAATTAATGAGTCACTTAGATAAAATATACCAAGATAGCATCATTTCCTTTTTAAAAAAACATTGGTTTCTACACTGGTGGTAGATAAAATAAAAACCAAATGTGTAGTCTACAAAATATTTGATTGAAGCCCTTTTTGATAATCTGTGAAAAAGATAGTGAATCATTAACTGAGTAGTAGTATAGATATTAACAATGTAAATTATTTAGTAAGATGTTACACACTGAATATGAACTTGAAACTGACTTTTTCTCACTATAAAATTCCCTATATATTAAAGACATTAGTTATTTAAATTTTTTATAGAAACTTACCTTAGGCCAAGTGGCCCAAGATAGAGATAATGCAATTAATTTAGAAGTATATAGTCATCAAATAACTTCATATTGTCCCATTTCTTTATAATTTTCACATTTTCATCACAGTTACTTCTGTTAATAGGCTTTGATAGGAATTGAGATTTTTTATCTTGCTTTGGCCTGCATTGCATGGCACCTTTGTGTTTTCTTTGTTAGATGTGTTACAATAGATAACACCTTTTCCAACATCCTGAAATTTCTTCTCTGAAGACAAGACCACCTGGAGAACATTCTGCTTTTTCATTTCATGAGTTCTGATAAGAATGAACATTGATGTCAGTCTCTCTATTTAGGTGAATGGTTTGTGTGACCCCGTTGCTCCTCTTGCTTTGATCTGTAGATGTTTATCCTGAGTAGCACACTTAGAATAGAGAATCTTGTGTGCCTGAGGATTCTGAAACTTTTACCAGGCTAATGATAGTTCATGCAGAGAAGTAGAAGTCACAAATATTGTATGGATCTTTAAAAGTTCCACACTTGTCTTTCTAATAGAAGCCCACCTGTTCATCATGAAATGTGAGATGGGAGCGTGAATTGCAATGAAGCTGGAGAAGATACTGCATTACAGTTAGGGATTCAGCTCATTTTAGGTTTAGGTCCCAGGCTTGTGCCTGCTAGTGGTCATCCTGAAGCTATTATGTTTCATCAGTTTCTATGAGACACACTGTGAGACACAGTGTCTTCTGCAATCTTGGGTTCTCGGGGTGGACACAACTTTAAAAGCATAACTTTTCTCTTAGGTTTCCATTTTTCTATTTTCCTCATATGACTAGAATAATCTCTGCTTATTAGATTGTTACTCTTGTTTTCCAACATTCTAAAAGGTGGGTTTTCCCTCAAGAAATTGTCTTTTGACCTCTTTTTTTCTTACTGATCAACCATCTGCTTTGATGATCTTATCTAATTTCATGATTCCTACCATCTCCTCTATGAGAATGACTCCTAACCCCCATTTCTAGTTCTGATCCCTTTCCTAATCTCCAAATTTAGTTTGGACTCCCTGTGCAGCTTGACAGAGCGCTCAACTCAACATTTTCAAAACTTATTCTCTATTCCCATATTCCCAATTCTCAGAAAATAAAAACAAAAGAAATCTTATTTCTACGATTTAAAGAATAAAATAGGCCAGATGACATGGCTCACACCTGTAATCCCAACTTTTTAGGAGGCTGAGGCAGGCAAATCACTTGAGCCAGTTCAAGTCCAGCCTGGGCAACATGGCAAAACACAGTCTCTGCAAAAAATTTTTTTCAAAACTTAGCTGGTTGTAGTAGCCCACGCCTGTAGTCCCAGCTACTTAGGAGGCTGAGGCAGGAGGATCACCTGAGCCCAGGAGGTAGAGACTGCAATGAGCCATGATTGTGCCACTGCAGCACTCCAGCCTAGGTGACTGAGTAAGAGTAAGACCCTATCTCAAAAATAATAAATAAATTTTAAAAAATAGCTTTTGCAACTAGTATCACTAATATTATATTCGCATTCATCAAATATGAAAGTTCAGGTTTTAAAAAAAAATTCCATTGTCATAGACTGTATCATCTACTGTAATATATTTTACTTGTAATATATTTTACTCTGCCTCTTGTTGTCCATTTTTAAAACTACTCCCTACTCTAGGCCCATTTTGCTTTTTACTATTATGATAGTTTTCCAGTGGATTCCCTACCTCCACAGCATGTTATATACTGTTGCGACATTTATTCCTAAAACATAGGAGTAATTATGTCACATTCCTGGTTATAATCCTAAAAGGTTTCCCATGGTTTACCAAATTAAAAATAAAATCCTTGCCTGACTTCTTGACAGCAGCTGCATCCTACTTTTTGACTTTATTTTCCATCATTTCAACCAGAGATGAGGACAGTTTTTACATCATTTGTGCCCAAATCCCTGGGTGCCTGTCAAGATGTTTATTTCTAAGGTACACTTCTTTTTACTGACTGAAGCAAAATCTCTAGGCATGGAGGCTTAGAATTTTCAGGTTCAAAACCTTCTAACACACTTTTTAAAGTTGTAGAACTGTTATCCAAAATTCAGTCAAAGTTGTCAATTTGCTGATTGTCAAATAGGGCCTACACATTCTTGCCTCTTTCTCTTTATTCATGCTCCTCCCTCTTTCTGGAATGCCCTTTTCCTTCTGATCTCTACTTATTTAAATCCATTGCATTCTTCAAGAATTACCTATACCACATGCCAGGCCCATTGCAAGTGTTCCTACTAAATAAATGACTTTTTTTCTTGGCAAGTTCCTCAACTTCTCTAGATCAGAATTTCTCCTATGTCAAAAACACTGTTTTAAACTAAATGATCTCCAAAGTAATGTTCATCTTCCAGATTGTGATTCTTATTTTTACCTCTATTTTAGTACTTAGCACAATCTGTGTAATGTAATGTATCTGTATGCTTGTCTTTTGACCTTTACGCTATAAGGACCTTAAGAATACAAACTACATTGCTATCTGTACTCTCCTTTGCAACATGCATGTCATGTAAGTAGCTTAAAGGAGGTAGACAGATATTTAAATTTTTGCTATGCTTTTGCATCCTGGATTTTCCTGCCTTGACCATAATAATTTGGGCATATATGTTTGATTTACATTGAAAATGATTCTGCTAGTCCTTCTAAAAAATTAATTAAATACTACAGTGTTAATGATGTTTACTATGGTATTAACATAAAGGAATGTGCAACATGAGATACGGACATCAAAATTCCATTATAAGAAGTAATATTTTTAGCTCTTTTCAGAAGCATTTTGATAGTTCAGGGCATTTATGATACTAGTGGCTTCTTAACATGAATACTAGGTAAACTGTAATTCAATTGTTATCAAAGAAAAAGATGTATTTGAAAGAAGTCAACACATAGAAGTTAATTTACATTGATTTCTGTAACACAAAAATGACAATTTATATTTAAGTACTTTGATAAATGTGTCTGAAATTTAGCCTGAAATATTAGCAGGCTGTCAAGGGATTTTACTATTTCTGGATATATGCATATATTCTCTGATAATGAGTATAAATTTCCACTAGGGTATTCAAGAAATAATTAGACAAATAAACTGTGGCAAGAAGAATGATGGTTATATGTCAGGAGGAACTTGATATCACTATGAAGTCTATAAAGTCATAAAAATAACATTAGAAATAATATTAGAAAAAGTATATAGTCTCTATAGAAGATGAAAAAATTATCTTTTCAGTTTGCATTATGCAAATGGATCAAAACCACATGCCACTTATGTCATGTGAACAGACATAAAGTAGGGCTTACTAGGCGAAAACATAAAAAGAAATAGTAGAGGGTACGCAAATAACTCAAATCTCTTTGCTTAGGTCAGACAAAGATAGTTTGCACACGCTATGCCTGACGGTCCAGATAAAACTCTCCTCAATGTTCTGCAGATGTAAAGGATGGAGAAACAGGAAACATCTATATGACCATATAATGGTAGAAGCTCCTGTTTGAGCAAATGTCATTGTTAGAAACAGGTAATTTTTGGAACCCAGTGTGTGGTAACCGCCAGTTCTTCAGTTGCACCAACTCTGACTCTGATGTGTAGAATCTGCTCACTTCCTAGCTGCATGCCCTGAACATGTCAAAAAAGCATAGCAAAGCCTTTGAGAACAAAATTGTGAAATAACCCACTGTACGAGACCTACACTAACTTCTAAGTGGCTCAGCCAAGGGGCAGACACAAAGGGCACAGCAAAACTTTGCTACTGACCCAACATTGCATACAAGAGATGAGCCAGAACTTTGCCTGTGCAAACAAAGAAAAAAAATCAACACTCTCCAGAGGATTTTAACAGCATCCAGAGTTTCACAACATAATACCTAAAATATCCAGGACACAAGCAAAATAACTTAGCATACAAAAAATACAAAGAATTTTCAAGAGAAAAAATAACCAACAAATGGAAACTCCAAGATGACCCAGATGTTGGAATTATCAGGTAAAACTTTACACTGACAATTTTAACCATCCTTCTTGAGGTAAAGCTGAACATTCTCAAGAGGAATGAAAAGTCAGAAGTTCTCAGAAGAGAACTTTGAAAATGTTCCCTATGTGCTTACAAGAAGGTATATTCTGCACTTATTGGTTGTCATATTCTGTCATGTTCCATATATGTCCTTTAGGCACTAACTGCATTCTTTAAACCTTCTGTATTCTTATTTTTGTTTTACCTGCATTTTATAACAGTTTGAGAAAGACTCTATAATTGTAGATACTATTTATATTTTGTGGCTCTGTCAGTTTTTGATTTACAAATTTTGAACTATTATTAAATACATACAAATTTTATATTTGATATCTTATTTAAAAATTGCATTTGGGCCAGGCATGGTAGCTCATGCCTGTAATCCGAGCAGTTTGGGATGCCAAGGTAGGCAGATCACCTGAGATTGGGAGTTCAAGACCAACCTGAACAACATGGAGAAACCCCGTCTTTACTAAAAATACAAAATTAGCCAGGCATGGTAGCACAAGCCTGTAATCACAGCTACTTGGGAGGCTAAGGCAGGAGAATCACTTGAACCCAGGAGACTGAGGTTTTAGTGAGCAGAGATTGCACCATTGCACTCCGCCTGGGCAACAAGAGTGAGACTCCGTCTCAAAAAAATAAAAATAAAAATTGAACATGTATCATTATGAAGTTACTCTCTTTATTCTTAGTAAAAATTTACCTATGTAATGGGAGAAGCACTTGATGGGCATTTGGGTTATTTCCATTTTTTTGTTATCATTTTCAAAAAGCTGCCAAGACATTCATGTATATGCCTTCTAGTGAACATGTGCAGAAATTTCCCTTAGGTATAATTCTATAAGTTAAAAATGCTAGGTAGTATGGTGTGGGCACATAGTCAACTTTATATTGTAATAATGCCCTATTATTTTCAGAGATAATGCTAGAATAGTTTTCATTACTCTACATCCTTGCCAACCCTTCAATTATTTGTCAACTTTGAAGTGTTTTTCCATCATGTAGGTATGAAGAGTTCTTCATTTTTTGGTTTAATCTTTACTAAATTGTCTGAATATTCTTTTATATATTATTGGCCATATATAATTACTATATGTGTCAGAATATTCTTTTATATATTATTGGCCATATATCCTATGTGGGTCTATATAATATTAGGGTAAAAAAAATAGGCAAAATTGATCTATTATGATAGAAGTCACAATAATAATTATGTAATGAGAAGATGGGCTGTTGTCAATTTGTAAAGGTCATAAGGAAGCGTTCTGGGATGCCATATATGTTCCATAGCTCCACCTGGATGTGGTTACAAAGTGTATGTGTAAGCAGAAATTCATCAAGATATAAACTTAAAATTTGTGTACTGTGCTGTAGATGTTATACAGCAGTGAAAAAAATGTTCTCAACTGAAAAGGGAAAGATAAATAACATCACAGCATTTCTGAAACAATAATAATAAAAATACCATATAAGGGAATCTTGGGGATGCAACTGAATTAGTAATTTGAGGCACACATAATCTTAAAACTATGTCAATAAAAATAAAGATAAAAGCAAAAATTAATGAAATGAAAAAATAATAAAACTAATTAAGTAAAAATACTGGGTCGTTAAAAACTCAAGAAAATAGGCAAATATCAAGAACACAAAATAAAAATGATTAGGAGAAAATAACCATTGAATAAAGGACTTTTAAAAATTAATGAAACTACCTTTCACAAACTTCTGCAAATAATGTTTAAAACATGAATTAAGTGGACAATTTGCTAGGAAAACACAGTTTGCCAGAAGCAACCAGAAAATTCAACACACTATTTCTCATGTTACATAGAATTTTTTTAGCAGTCTCTATTAAAATTAGACATATATACTTTAAGACCAAGTTCTTATTTATAGATTTTTAAAAACTACCCACCCACAAAACATTTTACAAGTATTTTTAATAAAGGAATTCTATAAAATCTTTGAAATCAATAATTGAATGATGTTTCAAAATTTAGAAAAATAGAGAAAACTTATATTTTATTAAGTAGGTTTAAAAGTAACAAATAGCCTTAAAATTTACAAATACTATTTTTAAAATTTTAGAATATATAATATATAATATTATAGGCATGCACCACTGCACCCAGCCAAAATGTACAAATAATATTCAGTTAGAATACATAATGTAGAAAAAAAAATCTATTTACAATTAAAACAGAAAAAATAAAAATTCTTAGAAATAATCTGAAAAGAAAATTTTAAACCCTATGTCTTTGGGCTGTTGTAATAAGCACCGTAGACTGGGTAGCTTGAAAACAACTAACATTTATTTCTCACAGTTCTGTAGGCTGGGAAGTATTAGATTAAGGTGCCATCAGATCTGATGTCTGGTGAAGGCCCATTCCTCACGGATAGCACCTTCTTGCTGTGTTCTCTCATGGTAGAAGGATTAATGAGCTTCCATGGGCCTCTTGTATAAGGACACTAATCCTATACGTGAAGGCTCTACCTTCATGGTCTATTAACATCCCCAAAGGTCCCACCTCCTGATACCATCAGCTTAGGGGTTAGGATTTCAACATATAAATTTGAAAGGGACATATGCACTAAGACTATAGAACCCTGTATGAGTAAAGCTTTAAATATTACTAAAATATGTGAAAGTAGACTTGAAACTTGAGTACATAGAAACATCTTATGTCTATATAATTAGAAAAAAGTTTTATTTTCTGGAGTTAACTTTAAGTCAAGTTAATTTAAAAATTTACAGTGAAAGGAAAAGCAAGACTACTTAGAGTAATCCTGCAAGAGGAGAGAAGTAGGAGTGTATTAGTTTGCTAGAATTGCCATAATAAAATACTACTAATTGGGTGGCTTAAACAATGGAAATTCATCATCTCACAGTTCTGGTGGCTAAAGATCCCAAATCAGGTATCAGTAGGGTTAGTTTCTTTCTGAAGGATGTTCCAGGCCTCTGTCCTTGGCTTGTAGATAGCCATTTTCTCTCTATGTTTCTTTTTATTTCCTAGCAAATTATAAAGACAGAGTTTCACTCTTTCGCCCAGGCTGGAGTGCAGTGGTGCGATCTCGACTCACTGCAACTTTCTCCACCCGGGTTTGAACAATTCTCCTGCCTCAGCCTCCCAAGTGGCTGGGATTACAGGCACCTGCCACCACGCCTGGCTAATTTTTGTATTTTTAGTAGAGACGGGGTTTCGCCATGTTGGCCAGGCTGGTCTTGAACTCCTGACTTCAGGTGATCCATCCACCTCAGCTTCTCACAGTGCTAGGATTACAGGCATAAGACACCACGCCTGGCCCTCCCTATGTTTCTTTACATTGTCTTCCTTCTATGCAGGTCTCTGTTTCCAATTTCCAGTTTTATAAGGACACCGGTTAAACTAGATTAGAGTCCATGCTATTGACTTCATTTTACATGATTCCTCTGTAAAGAGACTATCTCCAAATGAGGTCACTTTTCTGAGGTAGTGAGGATTAAGTCTTCAAGTTACATGTTTTGGGGAGACATAATTCAACCCATAACAAGGGAGAACTAGCATTTCTAAATAATACAATATCCCATAAAGCCAGTGAGATACTGGCTGGTATGAATAGATAGACCTATGCAACAGAAAAGTAAGTACAGAAATAGACCCAAGCACATAAGAAAATTTGCTTATAGTACAAATTCAAACCCACATCAATAATTAAGAGTCCATGGTAAAGGACTATGCTATTATGAGACAGTTAGCACTTTTATTTTAACAAAAATGGGGTTGTCCACAAGATAGAACTGTAGAATATAATATATCACGGATCTATGATGTATTATTAAGGTAAACCAAGATATTTGGTGTGGAGCACTAACCTTTGGAGATTATAATCACAGAGACAAATATCATCATGCCAGACTCTGAAGTGGAATAATGGGATAGATAGGCATAGCTCCTAACAAAAGGCAATGACTAAAATGCCCTGGAATTTGGAATTTGGAGACTTCCCATCTGTCCTTTACGGCCAATGGACAAAGCAAGGAAGTCAGGCAAGAGTGCCTGGGAGACAGCATATGCTTCTGAGAATTTTGTTTAAGTGTCAGCTGAGGAACCCCCAGAAAAGGCAAACAGAGCAGATGGGCATGTGGCAATAGAGGAGGGAGCACTGGGAAATGGGCAGCAAGGCTGCTGGCTGGCCTGGGCCCAAGACATGTGGGAGTGACGAGCTGGATAACACACCAAAGAAAGAAAGATAACATTCCCTGTTACAAACAGGTTCAGACTGAAAAGAGTAAAGCAGAAGAGATTGTAAGGGGAAAGAAAAAATCAAATAAATGCAAAAAGAGGCAAAAATGGTTCAAAGACATACACCTAACCTGCTCCACAACATTGGGGTACATTATAGTTGTGTCTCTTTTAATGTTGAATTATTAAATCTCCAATGTGTCTATTATAAAGAATGTTAGTATCACCCTCTTGAGGCATTCCTCATCCACCCCACACACCAACCATTGAATAACCTCAAGGGCATCTCATTCTGAAAGCCTCAATACGCTTCTAGCCACAGAGAGCCAGGGCCGGAGAGCGAGAACAGTACACAACTCCATTGCTTACTGCTATTGCTCAGCGTTGTCGTGAGAGAGTGGTTTGGTGGAGCTGCAGAGTCTTGTCCATTGCTGCAGGATAGCTCTTGCTGATTCAGGACTGTGCACAAAGTCATAATGGTGCCCCACATTGGGAGGCAAAGTGGTCTTTCTTTTAAATTAACTTTTCCTTGCTCAGTTCTTATTCTCTAAAGCCTAACCATTGTGGCAGGGTCAGGAGACACCTTCCAGATCAAGTCGGAATAAATCCTCACATAAAATTTGAGGACCAACTTAGGCACATTTGTATAGGGAGCTAATTTTCCCCAAATGACTTCATTTAAAAGGTTTCTTGCTCTTCTTTGAGCTGTGAGGCCATTAATTAAAACCACTATGATGGTCCACATAGCTGAATTTCTCAAATTTGTATCTCAGGGAATAAGGTTTGGGGATTTATTCACTTTTTCTCCCAGAAGGCCTTGGATTCTCCTCTCCGGTAACCACCTCTGATGTACCAAGATGCTTGGTAAAAGAGTTAGGGGGTAAAGGTGAGGCTGAAAAGAGTGTGGGTAGCATTGATCCAAAATAAAAGGTTTTCTTGCACCTTACCCATGCCCACAACCAGTGAGTCTATTTTCCCTGCTTTTATGTAAGTGAGAGAGACCCTGAATAATTCTTCATAGAAAAAAAATAGCTATTTGAGAGAAACTTTCTGTCTTGCATTTCTGAGTTAGCAGAAGGAGCACTTATTAAATATGTGCTCCTTATTAAAAGATGTGTGTATGTGTATGTGTGTCATATGTTTGCCATACTAAGCATCCTATTTTATGCAAATGAAGCACTGTAAATAGGGATGATTAAAGACTAGTGCATGTGTTTGTAGTTTTTAAGAGTGGCTGTTTCATTCATTCATTTGGCAAAAAGTTACGGATAATTTCCTGTGTCTCAACACTGAGGATGTGGATAACATGCATAACCCCAGGCCTAGAAGCTGAAGTGGAAGAAATCGATAAGTTAAATGGACCATTTTAACAAAACACAGTAAATTCATATGCTAGCTAATGAGTACAGTGTTGTGCAATTATTAAAAAGGCTATATGAATTCAGTCTCTTTTGTTGTTGCAAAGACAGAAGTTCCTTAAGAAAATCTTAACTAGTATGGAACTTATTACAAAGCTCCATGTGGAAAGGAGAAAAACAGAAATTGTGCTCATTCATCTTGGCCTCCTGGGAATTAGGACATTTCCCCAAACCAGGCCCCACAAAAATAAATAGAATCTTTTTCTGTAGGGCTGAGTTTCATGGACTTCAATGCTACCCACGCTCTTTTCAGCCTCACCTTTAGAAAGTCATCGAGGAGCCAATCAATTCTATCAGTTCTTCCACTAAATATACTTTTCATCCTTTTTCTTATTTGCTACTTTTCTTAAATTTCCACTTAACTCTTTCTTTTGGATTCATAGCTTGCATTTCTTCCTTTCTCCTCATTTTTGGTTACTCACAACTTCTGCTTCATTAGTTCTATTGACAGATATTTGCTATTACCTTCTTTCTGTACACCTTTCTTCTTCTCTGTTTACTAACTGGCCAACTACTTTTCTCTCTCTTCTTTCAAAATTTAGAACTTTATGAATTTGCATTCAGTTTTTCTTCATTACCCTTTTGGGCAAAACTCCTGGGCCTGTCCCCCTCATTTCCTACTTTGCAGTCTATAGACTGGCTATGCTCCTCTTCCCCAATTTTATCACCTGGGCAAGAAACCAGAATCATACCAGACATAAGATGGCCACTAATGTGTTCCACTATTCCCTGCAACAAAGGGTTATTAGCAGGGTTCAAAGGGGCTGCGGACATGGGAGGCAGTTGGCCACTATGTCTGCCCAAAACAAAGATGAATGTCAATATTTATAATGGTTTATATTCATAGCAACATTCAAATTACCAATCACAAAATTCTGTTTGCAATATAACACCTATGTGTACAGAGATTGTCAAGATAAGTTACAATGTGATGCCCACTTTTAGGTTCCTATCTAGTAGATTACAAACCCTTAACTTTCTGAAGCACAGATGAGTTGTTTCATGTGAGTGGCTTTGTGTGAGTCCTAGTGTTATAATTTTTGGTTATTCAGGTATTTTCTTCTAGTGTCTTGTTTTTTTTTTTTTTCTTTTTTTAACATAGAGTCTCACTCTGTCACCCAGGTTGGAGTGTAGTGGTGCGATCTTGGCTCACTGCAACCTCTGCCTCCCGGGCTCAAGTGATTCTCTGCCTCAGCCTCCTGAGTAGCTGAGGTTACAGGTGCACCACTACACCCAGCTAATTTTTGTATTTTTAGTAGAGATGGGGTTTCACCATCTTGGCCAGGCTAGTCTTGATCTCCTGACCTCATGATTCACCCACCTCGGCCTCCCAAAGTGCTGGGATTACAGGTGTGAGCCACTGTGCCTGGTCTAGTGTCTGATTTTATATGTACACAACACATTAAAAATATGTAAATAATTGTTTTGGGAGCCTATAAAATATTTTAGCATAACAATTACGATAGACTAAATCAACAGTAATAACTTTAGTGCTAAAATTACATGAAGCATTTTATAATTATCTTATTTAGTAAAGCAAAATAATAATAATTGAGTTCTCTAAATCAATATTTTATTCTCTAAGTCATTTTTATTTTCACAAAAATTTTAGAAAATTAATACGAACATATATTAAATTATCTGGTTCATTTGAAGTACCTGATAACTGAGTACTATCTTGCAGTTTATATTTTCTGTCCCTTTTGCACTGAGTAAGGGTCAGGTAACAATTAAAATGAAAGTGTGAAAGTGGTTTCTTGTTTGGAACAAAAAAATTTCATGGTAGAATTGATGGATCCTGTGATTACATGATAATACAGGCTTACTAACCTCATAAGAATCTCTATAGTCGGCGGAGAGATCCAAAATGGCTGATTAACAACAGCCCAGGATTGTAGCTCCCAGTGAAAGTACAGAGAGCGAGTGGGCGCCGCAATTTCAGACGAATTTCTGTGGCCCACAAACTGGGAGATTCCCGGCGGAGGAGCCACACGTGTCGCCAGCGCGGCTCTCTTGGCCGGCACAGCTGTTTTGCCGGCGCCCCGGCGCGGCGCAGCGCTTCTCAGTGCAGAGTATACGCGACTGGGCGCCCTTTGAGTCAGCTCGGCTGCTCCCACCACTGCAAGTAGAACAGCAATTGGAAGTGCTGAGGACCGAGAGTTTTACAGTAAGCACAGCTGAACCCGGGAAGACCAAGCTCTGTGGGGAAGGGGCGTCCGCCAAAGGAAAACTAAGAAACAGAAAAAACTTCATCACCAACAAGCCGGACGTCCACTCAGACACAATCTGAAAGTCGGCAATTACAAAGACGACAGGTGGATAAATCCACAAAAATGGGAAGAAACCAGTGCAAAAAGGCTGAGAACACCC